>JABUQX010007239.1:0-16755 GCA_015478945.1 Trachelipus rathkii | reverse complement strand
ATATTGCAAAGCAAAAAATGCTCACACTGCACACCAGTCTCCAAATTTGCCGACCGTCGCATCTGCCTCCATGTAAGTGTGAAACCTCGACTCATCTGTGATATCCAAATCCCATACGCTGTGAAAAGTGAAATCGCAACCCGATGCTCCCTGGTCAGGAGAAGGGCGATGGCAGACGTGTAAACGGTACTCACGTCATTCTTGTATCGTACTTCTCACAGTCGCTCGGAATGACACATGTCTGAGCCTAATCGAGCCTGTTATGTAGCGTACGCTGTTTGAGAAACGATTCACGAAGCACTGCCAGACGGAGAATCTGTCATCTCTCTTGGACGTAGCCCTCAGGCAACCCTGACCATGTCGACTACGGTAGCTGCCAGTCTCCCTGAACCGACGAAAGGATTAAACTGACCGTCGATTGGTTTATCCCGAGTTGCTGAGCCACCTTACTGTCTCTGAGAAAGGGCTGCTTCCGACAGTTTGATAAAGCTCCTATGCAAACGTTCCTCTTCTCGTGACGAGTTCTTTCCATATGTGACAGTCGTTGGTCAACTACGGACTTAACAGACATGGTTTGTTTCGTCTAGGATTTGTGTCACTCCCCCTTGTTTCTTATCAAACGTACTTTCGGATGTAAATTTGGTTGGTTGCTTAATAGCCAGTTTATTCAATAACGTATTATTGTAGTTACTGAGCTAGATATACTTTACTAACACTCCAAAGTTAAGAAACTAGTATTGACGCAAATTAAAAAACAAAACTCTAAACTATAACGTACAATATCCAAAATGACAAAGAAAAAGGTTGTACACTATAATCTAGAATAATGCATAAATAGTCCACGAGTATATAATATATAAAATAAAACTAATTATATAAATATATATAATAATATATAAACTATAAATAAATAAATTATATATATATATATATTATATAATATACTATATGAAATATTTTCCTCTAGATATTTATATATGTCTATATATATATGGTATTAAATGATTACAATTATCAAATTAAATATATGAAATAATATATTAATACCTTGGCTCGTGAGTTTTCACCTAAGCCAAATAAAAACATAGCCTAGTGGTACTGCGATCAAAAAAGTTTGGGGAGACCGTGCCTTCCCCTGGTAACCAAGACAGGAACGATTTGTTCCTGTCTATGTGTCGATAATTATTTTGGAGTTATTTTTTCACAACCTAATATTGACATTTTCACGTATCAAACTCTACAATTTTTTCGAATACTTCAAAAACTTTAATATACATCAGAGTCTATTCGCACAAAATCACATAGAAGTTTTTTGGGTGTATTATATTGGTTAAAACCACAATCTTTGGTTTTTATTTTTTTTTAAAACTACAACTCAATCTCCAAAAAACACTAATAGGATATCAGGAAAAGTAAATACATTGTTGAATCCTAGTAGCATTTAGTGCATCCGGGAAAATGGTTTAAAAAAAAAAAAAAAAAAAAAAAAAAATCATATCTCAAAAAACTTACAATAGCTACTGCGAAAAAGAATCATTGTTTGAATTTCCTTGTAAAATTGTTGGGTAGGAAAATTAAAAAAAAAAAAAAAAATAAAAAAATAAAATAAAATAAAATGGCTATTTTTTTTTTAGAGCAGGGTTTAGTTATTATATATATAATTATTGTAAAAGGTAAGTACACGCAAATTTAGGGGGCCCGAGCCAACGGGGAACACAGGAGGGACGTTTCTTCACATACCCGTAGGGAGGGGCGGAGGAACCCGCCGACACCCAAATACCAAGAAGCGGGGGTTCCGAGACCCTCCCCGGAGAGGGGAAATTAGTCCTACCCCGTAGTTCCCAGTAAGGCCGAAGACCCCGACTCGCCATCGGGTTGCGTTACCCTGGGTTATGTCTTTAGTTAAAAAAGCAAATTTAATCTAGAAAGTCTTATTTATTTATACGAGTAACCTAATAAAAGGTCTCTAAATAGTGCTCTCTAATCATTATACTATAATTATTAACATATAATTCTTTTATTTTATTTTATTTTTTTTACATTTTCCTATTGAAATTTTACAGGATTCCAAAAATGATATTCCTTTTCGCTGTAGCTTTGTAGTTTTTTGAATTAATTTTTTTAACATTTTCCGCACTAAAATGTTACCAGGGATTTCCAACAATGTATTCCTTTTTCCCTGTTATCTATTGTAGTTTTTGAGATATGAGTTGTAGTTTTAAACCAATTAGCACCAGTTTTTTGATTTTTGGAAAAATGTGCTCAGCATTTAAAAAAAAAAAAAAGTAGTTTTGAAATTAGACATTGCTGAGCACAATTTCCCAAAACAAAAAACTTCTATGTGCATTTTGTGCTTAATAAGACCCATCTATTGTATATTCAAAGTTGTGAAGGTCAATTCGAAAAAAAATGTAGAAGTTGAATACGAAAAAATTCAAAAAATTGTTGAAAAAAGGAAAATCGCCAAACAAGAGACTACAGACAGAACAAACACCCGAAATGACTCTAGAGGTCAGAAAAAGCTGCTTTGCTTTTTCCCATCAAAAATTGGCTGAAAGTTAGAATTTTTATTCCATTTTTTTTTTGGGGGGGGGGCTAAAATGGGGTCCCAAAATCTCCAATATTGGATCCTCCCCTGAATTCAAATATATTTACAAAATGAGAAATTATATAATTATAGTTATATAATTATATTATGAAAATATAATATTCTGTTCTATGTGCATAGAAATCCGAATTGATGAAATTAGTTTTACGCCTATCACATACAGATTCTATGCAAAATGTTTGTTTTTTATAATAAGGAATTTAATACATATATTAATTATTAATTAGAAATCCTCTAAATTATACCAATAACTTTACATTTTTCCCAAAAAACTGGCATGTTGAATAGCGCAATAACGAATTTATAATGGTATCTATGCAAGAATACGTACCCAAGAATGAATTTTTCACATCTTTGCGAATTTTGGCTGTTGGACATGTATTGGTGCATAATTGTGAGAGTTCTTGTGTTTGAATGGTTTTGTTTGGAATCCATCTGAAATTTTGTTTGGGAGATATGTGATTTTTTTTATTCAGTAGAACTTTTCTGGGGTCTTACACAGTGGTAGCAGTGAAATTGGGTAGGTAATAAGAAAAAGAGTGTTTGAGGGTACTCTTTCTGACCTTAAACTTGGAGATAATAATTGCTCTTTCCAGAAGAAGGGAATGTGTTTAATTTGTTATGGAACTGCTTGTAAATTGGTGCTAAATGAGGCTAGTACGTATTCCTAAAGTGTTTATGTGGATGTGAGATGTATATGGGCTGGTGCTGGTGAGTTTTTGAGATGTTTATGTGTTTTAATCTGTTGGGTGTTATTTCCTATTGTTTGGCGTGGTTACTTTTTATTTTTCTAAGTGATTGATATTTTCATATTTTCAGGAATGGGTGGGTTTATGACTTTGTATTTTTGCAAAATGTGTTGCGACGGGTGTTGGCGTGTTGTATTGTTGTTTGATTGAGTGTTGGGATATTTGATAGATTCGTGAGTGTAAGTTTTTTTTTGTTTTTTGTTTTGTTTTTTGTTTTTTTTTGAGTTTTTTAACATTTTTATTATACTCCACATTCTAATGTTGTTTGTGTTTGAAGGTTTTTTGTTAGATGGGTTTTAAAATTATTTAAGAAGTAAGTGTTTGATAAGAGGTTATAATTGTCTAATTATTGATGAATTGTTTTAATTTGTTGCGTTTGCTGTGCTGATAAAAAGTATACTTTATATTTTTTTATTTATAACTTATTTTAATTAAAATAACGATTTTCTTTCCTAAAATTTTACCACAATTCCAAATATGTTATTTGTTTTGTGGTACACCACGTACTTTTTACGATATCATGCGAGGGCTTTGGTAAGTTTCACACACACACACACACACACACAACACACACAAACACACACACACAACACACACATATATAATATATGATTATTATATATATATATATATAATATATATTATATATATATATAAATATATATAATATATAATAATTATATATATATATATATATATATATAAGTGATATATAAGATGATAACCCAAAACAATCATGTATAATTATATACATATATATATAATATTATATAATATAATATATATATATATATATTATATATATACTATATATTACTATATATATGATAATATATATATATATATAAATAATAATAAATACTGTATAGTATATATAATATATATATATACAGTGCGTATCCCAAGGAAATTTTTAGGGGCGTCAGACAAAAATCGTTTATAATGTATAACTATATATATATAATATAGTAATATATAGATATATATATATATATATATATATATGATATGATATATATATATATATAATATAGTATAATATAGTACATATTAATTAATATATATAATATACATATATATTTATTATATATATATTATATATTATATATTATAATATATATATATAATTTATATAATATATACAATATAACAATATATATATATATATTATATATATATATATATATTAAATAAATATATACTACATATCATAAGTGGTGGTAACTATATTATATATACATATATATATATTATATATCATATAGTATATATATATATATATTTATTAGATAGTATATAATATATAATATATATATATATAATATAGTTATATAATATATTATTATATAATATGATATATATATATATATTATATTATAATATATATAGTATATATATATATAATATTATATATAGTATATATAAATTTTTAAACGATTTTTTTTTTGGGAAAAACGTAATTTATTTTCTTGGGCGCGTTTCGTTAATTTTTATGAGTTTCATTATTTGATTATTTTTACTTCCAATGTGGATTTTTCATTTCCCTAGCAGATTTAGAGGATGGAATAGGGCCCCAACGTCCTGGTTAACGCATGACATCGTCAAAGCTCCGGGCTTGAAAAAAAAAGTTAAGCTCCAAAGAATATTTTGTCCAGAATGTCGGAAATGATTGATAATTTTTTCTTTACATGAACCGATTTTAGATTTTATTATGACTTTGAAATGATTTGGAGAATTCTTTTTTCTAATGGAGTTTGTTTCATCAAATTCCGAACCCACAAATAAAGTTTCTCAAAAAATTTCGTAAAATATTTTTTTTCTTTTTTTTTTTGGCCAAAAAAGTTTAAAATAAAAAAACATTAAAATAAGACGGCGGACTGCGCGCATCTCTCTCTCTCTTCTCTCGTGCTCTCTCTCTCTCCTCTCTCTCTCTCTCTCTCTCTCTCTGCTCTCTCCTCTCTCTCTCCTCTCTCTTTTTTCAGATTGTTGTATTCAGAGTTATTTATTTTGATTTAATAAATACCTTAATTTATTATTTTTAATAATTAACTTCTAAACAAATAAATAATTTAATGCCAAAAATTATAAATATTAATGATTTATTGTTCATTGCGGCACAGCCAGGAACTTATTACCTGCAGAAGTATTAGCTTTTTCAATCTCCAATAAGCCTTCGAAGAGAACGTGGTTATCGCGCAAAGTTTAACCTTGTACGTGGTACCCTTTAAATTTATCCCCATCGAATCTCCCATCCCCATATAGACTAGTGTCTTTATGCCATCTGTGTCTAAAAAGTATCTTCCAGTCCAGACTACCAATCGTTATTATGGCAGTGTAGACATGGTTAGTTGTTGGTATCGTCGTCGTTTCAAGAGTGATAGCTAATAATAAAATTATAGATATTCTTGTTTATGCATGCGTTTATTTTTTTAAAATAAATATTGTTAAGGAAACTTTGTTCTATTTGAACTCTAAATATCCGTAAGTTTTAGTTTTTCTTCAAAGGTAAATATACCCTTAAGATATAAAACTGCACTAGTATATTGTTATTTATATAAACATAAGAAAAACGTTAAATAATAAAATAACAAATATAATAATTATATCATTATAATCTAATGAAAGGTAAAATAAAAATAACAAAACACGTGGTTTTATTCTGAATGGTTGAAAAAGATGGTAACGCGTAGGTCGAGTGCCACCCTTCTAAATCCTTCATACTTTAATGCCATAAATTGGAGTATGATTGCCATTTGGAAAATAAAAGAAATTTGTTGCTATATTAGATATTTTTGAAATTAATGTTTAATTTAATTAAAGAATTAAATATTTAAAGATGAATAAGTAAATGAGAAATAATAAATAAATAAAAAGAATAAATTTAATGAGAAAAAAAAATGTATAATAGGGCAATTTCATAAAAAGATAAGGATAATGAATATTAATAATAATAATAATAGATAATAATAATGAATAATAATAATGAATAAATAATAAAAAAATAAAATAATTAATATAAAAATAATAATAGTAATAATATAATAATAATAATAATAATAATAAATAATAAATAATAATAATGTAAAATATAATAATAATAATATAATAATAATATATAAATATGATATATTATATAATAAATATACCATATATATATAATATACTATATATATATATCTTCTATTTATATATATTACATAATATTTATATATATTATATATATATGTATAATTATCGTTTCTTATTTATTTATATATATAATCTCTGTCTAAAAGCTGACATATGGAACTCGAAAACGGCAGCACCTACAGAAAAAAATTAATATTATGATTTGAATAAGCGAAAAATTTTATATGAAGGTTTTAAATTTTTTTTTTGCATTTATTCTTCGGAAATTTAAGATTTTATTTTTTCCCCCATTTAGGAGTTTCGAGCCCGACGGGTGACAGAGGGCAACAAAGTCGTCCACCGGAGCGTAGAGACCCAGACTTCCTGCCATCTTTGTGTTTCACCCATGTATTCCCTTTAGTTTTAAAAATAGCCAATAACACGATAATGGATTACTTTAACTAAAGAATACCATAAGGAACGCAAAGATCAGGAGTCGGAGTCTCTCAGCCTCCCGTGGACGATGGGGGGGGACTTCGTCCCCCCTATGTCCCCCCGTCGGCTCGAGCCCCCTAAATGGGGGGAAAAACTTTTTAAATAATTCCGATGATTAAATGCAAAAAAAAAAAAAAAAAAAAAAAAAATTTAAAACCCCTCCTTAAAATTTTCCTGATCCAGAATATATATTTGTTTTACTGTAATGCATTATTGTCGAATTTCGTGAGTCAGCTTTAGAACGTCTGCACCTAATATATATATATATAGTATATATACTATAGTATATATAGTATATAATATATTATTTTAATACAAAAATATAAATAATATATTCTATATATATTTTAAGATACCAATCCTATATATCTTACTATATATATATATATAAATATATACTATGTAATTTGATTACAATGTACCGAGAGGAGAGAGAGAAAGAGAGAAGAGAGAGAAGAGAGAGAGAGACAGAGAGAGAGAGAGAGAGAGAGAGAGAGAGAGAGAGAGAGAAGCTTTCTGAACCGACGTTAAGTTTTGCTCTCCGAATACTGACATGTAACAATGAGATGGACATTCTATTTCTTCTCTCTACATTTTTCTATCCATCACAGACATTTTGACTTCTGGATTGTATGATAATAGAGTCTGTATATAAAAAAAAAAACTTTGCAGAACAAAGGCTCCACCCGAAACGGTGCAAATGGTCATTCTTCCACCAAATTCCACCCATTTGCTCTAACCACTAGATGCTGCTGTCTTTCATCCTTAAAAGGTGCAGTGGAAGAAAGTAATAAAAAACTTTAGAAGGGTGTTGGAAGAACTTGCACAACTATGCCTAGAAATATGTTTCCCAGGCTCTTAACAACTTTTTAAAAATGTTAAAGCTAACAAAGCCACGGTAAATCCAAGGAGGGGCAGCTTAAAAAAATAGCCCTTCGTTCCAATTCTCCCCCCCCCCTCCCCATCATCTCTGCTGAGGTCTGCCTCCTGTAATGGATTGGTGAACTGAATTGCCGACTCTATTAAGTTCACGTGCCCTATTTCTGAACATTCGTGTCTGTGCAACACAATCCTCTCTTCCACAGACATCACCTTTTTATTGCTTAAGTCGAAGCTCGAGTTTGCTTTTGAGATTCCGGCAAACAAGACCTTCGTTCTATTTTTTGTCTCTATCCTCAATTTTCAGCTAAAGGCGGTTCTTGTGCGTATGTTCGCAATCATGTTTTCGTGACCCTGATTTCGAGTCTTCTAAATTTTCTAACGTATGATGACTCAGGCTCTCTTGCCAATCTACTGCTAAATTCATCTATTCTGTTTATTTATCTCTTAACTCAACTGACAATTTGAAATTCTTCGACTTCATAAACTCCAAAATAGAATACATTCTTTTTATCTTATTCTAAATTATCATTATTGGTGAATTCGCTGTTCATTACAGTCAACAGCTTCCTCTAATTCTCAAGGATATAGTAGTAGACTTCCCTACATTCAAGAATATTGACGTTTCAGTACATACTGAGTTCCAGCAACTCGATACAATGCGTCATGCTTCTACCCTTGGACTGATCCTTTTGAAGGATAACCAACATATTTAGATCTTTCTAACTTAATCTGTTCTTCCCCAAATATTCTGTTAAACTCTTCCTTTCTCTAGTTTCTTTCTAGTTCCTATCATATCCTAGTTCCTATTCCTGCTTCATTTAACTTCTGCTTTAGCACATGCTTTGCTTCCCGTAATTCCATTTTAAGATTATTTAGTTTTGCAACTAGTTTTCGTATCCTTTTTCATTTTAGGAATCTCAACTATTTAATCCGACTTATTAGTTTTTAAGTTACGAAATTGTATTACATGTAAGATTTGCCTTTGAGAGCGGCGAAATAAGCCACAGAATAAATATATAATTAAATGATTTAGTATAAATACTCAAAACTTGTGCTTCCAACTTCCATCCTGCCTTTTGAAACTGTCCGTCTTAGCTTTTTTCCAACTTTTGACCTTCCTTATATTCTTTAGGCAGTGTTCTCCTCATTCATCACTGGACAAAAATAAGGTAGCTCTCAAACCTAATGACTCTATAGTCTATAGGGTTGAGGAGACCCTCTTAACCCTATACTTTACAGATAAGTCTATAAATCTCTTCTCTATTTTTTCCAAAGTCGTGTTATCTGGATCAATTGTCTGGAATTCTGAATAATTATTGATGGGTGCAATAGATCTTTTCCAGCTCTGGTGGATTATATGTAGGCCTTTTGTCTTTTCACTTGTAGTAATTATATAATTATATATATATATATATATATATATATAATATAATATATATAATAAATAACTATATATATATAATTAATTAATATTAATATATATATTAATGATAATTATATATATATAATATATATATATATATATTATATATATATATATATATATAATCTCAGAGAGAAAACCATGCAGACTACAACCACGATGTACACAATTATTTGGCGCGAACAGTTATTTTAAAACGACCAAAAGTTTCTGATGCTGTAAGTATAATTTATGCTTCGATAAATTTACAGTAACACATAAAATAGAGTATGTAGACTACATGTGCACGGGCGTAGGGTAATGGCGGGTCAGTAGTGTTTCCCACTCTATCCCCCCAACCCCATCCACTACGAATGTTTATGGTTCAGGGCTGAGAGTGTCTTTTTATTCAATGATTATGAAAGTTTCATAAAGAAAGCTTCAATCACACTCTTACGTTTTGTGTAGAATGGAAAATTTCACTTGATACGATTTTTTGGTGAATTTTTTTTTTGGGGGGGGAAATTACCATCCAAATAAATAATTATTATCATATATGAATAAAAAAAAATATGTTTATTTTCATCTGCCTATAAAATTATAGCAAAGCATAGTGAATTGAAATACCAATTGTACAATTTCTAAATCAAGTCAAGAGTAGAATCCTTTTATTAAATTCAAATATTTTTTTCTAAAACGTTTTTTTTTTTTTTTTTTGTGATGATGTTCATTGTGAAAAAAAAAATAGGAAATGGATTTTTTTTTCTAAACTAGTTTCCATTTTATTTTAGAAGTGGAAATCTATGCAAAATGAATTTTTTTTCTTTTTGGACAGCTAAATTTTATTTTTTATGCAAAGCTGATTTTTTTTTCGTTTCATAATGATTATTATTTTAAGTTACGTTTGTTTTGCTCTGAATACGAAAATGCTTTCTATAACAAGCAAAACAAGCAAAAAGAAGATGCCATTGTTGAATAGAGTCAACAATGGCGTAAAATAAATCACATTACTCCAACTCCATGTCACTTTAGTACAAGATTTAATTTATTTCAATTTTTTTTCAATTTATCCTGATACAGAAACTGATTTGCATTTAGCTAAATAATAATTTTGAATATTTATTATATTTTCGATTTAAAAATATTAATGTTAATATAAGTATATATATATATATATATATATATATATATATATACATATATATATCACTATAATAATATGTATATATATATATATATATATATATAGTATATATATATATATGTATATATCTACAATACATACATACATACATATAATATATATATATATATAGATATATATGTTTATAATTATATATATATATATATATATATATTAGAATTATATAGTATATATATATACCTAGATAGTATATATTTTTTATGTATTAATATTAAATATTTATTTCTATAATATTTTAAAATAGCAAGTATCACCAAAACGAATTTAAACATTTAAATAATTTATTACCGACTAGTTCGGAAGAACTTCTTCCATTTTCAGGCTTACAATATAATGTTAATAAAATTATCAATAAAATATGATAAAACATCAATAATAATTAAAATAATATAAAAGTTAAAATAAATAAAATCATATAGATAAATTAATGATAAAAAATTTGCTGTTAACAGATTTTAATTTACAATAATACTGTCATGTTAAAGAAAAGTTTGAAATTAAAATTAGATTTTCATTTAAGTCAGTTTAGGCAAAATACAAATTCTAACAATTGAGATCGGTTCCTCAGTGGACAATATTCCAAAATTGGTATCCTGTATATGGTGCCGTTCCGCGAAGAGAATGGAGCACTTTATAGCTAATAGCGAGGATGAGTAAATGGTCGAGGATTCTAAATGAAATTAACCTTTATTGCCTCAAGCAATACT
This sequence comes from Trachelipus rathkii, assembly GCA_015478945.1. Lineage (NCBI taxonomy): Eukaryota > Metazoa > Arthropoda > Malacostraca > Isopoda > Trachelipodidae > Trachelipus > Trachelipus rathkii. The sequence goes on along the minus strand of JABUQX010007239.1, from coordinate 5,600 downwards.
GTGAAAGACTCGTAGTGCTTCCTATGTAGGTTGGCATCGCAGTCACCGCACTTATAATGATATATAACTTGAACATAAAATTATAAAAAATTATAAGGAATTATAAAATATTTCCCAAAATATTGCAAAAACTATAAAAATAAATATTAAAATATAAAAAATGTAAAATTTTAAAACTACGTCGAATTTCGTAACTGATATTTCGTAAACTCATTTTTCCCCAGAAAAGGCACCTCATATACAAAATATCCTTAAGGGCTGTTAATTTAGCCTGAGATTTGTCTTAAATTTTGGCTGAAAAGAATTTCAATAAGTTAGTCAATAATAAATTCTGGAAACCCATTCTTCAGAATAATATAATATATATATATAATATATATATATAATATATATATTAATATATATATTATAATATAATATATATTTATACATATATATTTATATATTTATATATAAAATATAATATATATATATATATATGTATATATATATATATTATATATATATATATATATATATATATATATAATATTATTTTTTTTCTATCCAGCCAGGCTTGGCTTTTCAACATTCTGAGGAAAAAAGAACATTATTGCGCATATTTCTATCAAAAGTAATGCCAAAACACAGAGGCGAGAGGTTAGCCTTAAAGAAGGCGATCAGATCCTCTCTGTGAATGGGATTGAATTCCTAGAGATTGAACACGCGAAAGCAGTCCAATTGCTGAAGAGTACTCTAGAGATTAAGATGGATGTACGGTATTTTCCTTACGGGTACAAGAAGACGTATGAGGTACCGTCCAGCGATGTTTATGGTTTTGCTGGACAGTAACTGGTTTGGTGTAATTTTAAAATTTAAAAAATAAAAACAATATATTTAGGACCTTATATTTAATTTTAGATTCTAGACTAAGGAAATTTTACAAATTTGCTTAATGTATCTCTCTAAATTTGCGCACATTTTTTTTAAAGTGCTTCACTATTTACTTGAAAAATTTTCCCTCATTTTATTTTTTAGTTTAATATTATAAATGTCCGTTTGAATAAGAAAAATGAAAAGGTTGTCAAAAGTCTTAATAATTAATTATATTATTAATTGTTCAAGCTGTGTTCAAAACTGAGGGAATCATTGATCCCGATAATTAATATGGTTTTTTCTCCAAATTCAGTAAGGATAACGTCACAGATCACTTCTGAAGTCGCAATTATATCATAAATTTGAGGCTTTTTACTCTCTATCCTAACAATCATGTACAAGAAGATCAGTACGCTCAGTCAAGGCCTTCAGTGACTAGCTGTTATTTCTAGCTTCTAGCAATAAATGTTATGATGGGATCATTAATTCTGCTCAGTTACAAACACACAGGATAAAAATGCCATTAGTTGAACAGTTGATCTCGATTGTATTTACTCACACGCAAAGCTGGAGAAATTAGTTCCTGAATAGTTTTCTTTTCAAATAGTTTAATAATATGAAATTATGTTTGCAAGTATGATGCAAACTGTTATGCTGCCATGAAAATAAAGAATAAAGCTTACCTAGCAACTCAGGATGTCATGGCAACACTATATCGTAGTTTGCATCATGGTTGCAAACATAATTTCATATTATTAAAATATTTGAAAAGAAAACTGTTTAGGAACTAATTTCTCCAGCTGTACAAGTCTATCAATATTGTTAGACTTGACAAATTACTACCACTATACCTCAAGTTGGTATTAGCATAGTTTGATATCAATCAACCACTCTGGTTAATTTATCCAAAAGTAACTAAATTTTCTAACAAGTTCCAACAGGCAGCTTTATGTTCGCACTCGCATGTTTCCGAGTGCGAATACGAATGATTTATTTTTAATATTGGTGAATGAAAATAAATTTTTTTAAATCGCAAATACGAATTTGAATATGAATATTGAAAAAACATGCGAATATTCGGTCCATCTCTAGTGTTCGCCGTCCTTATCCACAAACTCACAACTGCCTGTATCAAAGTGTAAAACCTTGTGATCAACAGCTTCACGGAGTCTGTATAGTTTGACCCTTTGACCCTTGACCTTGGTATTTGCTGTTGTGATTGAAAATTTAATTTGTCTTCTGTGATATTTGATTAAATTGCATTATTGTTTTTAGTGTTTAAATAATAATTTTCAAATATTTTATTTTTAACATTTTACAATTTTAATGTAACCCATATCTTACACCATTTTTTATTTTTTAATTCTTTAATTTTATATAACGTTTCTGATTTATAAAATTTTTAAATATTTTACTCCTTGATAATGGAAACTGTTCCGAAACTTCGATGGTTTTAATAAAATATGAAGCTGAAAATATGGAATTTTCTTTTTGCCTATATATATATATATATATATATATATATATATATATATATATATATATATATATATATATAATATATATATATATATATATATATATATATATATGCTATATATACGCTTTTTTGATATATATATATATATATATATATATATATATATATATATATATATACAGGGTGAGCCGGGAGGAACGGACGAAACTCCAGGAGCGGATTGTACACAGGATAATAATGTAAAAAAAACTAGTATGTTCTTATCCGATTTTCATTTGTTTTCATTTTATAGCGTAATGACAATTAAACCAAATTTCATGCATTAACATTTCGGTTATCATAGTGTTTGTTATTTTAATAAAAGTTCGAAAATACCGCCATTGACCTTAAACATTTACGGCTTCGTCTACGAAGGATGGCTGTTGCTCTCCTGATTGTTTCATGTCTTCCTTTAATAACGCCTGCAGCATTTTGAATACATCGAATTAGTGTGTCCACTTTTACTCTGTATACGTCAGTTTTGAACCAGCCCCATAAACAATAATCTAGTACTGTAAGGTCTGGAGATCTTGGAGGACAACTAATTGGACCACCGCGCCCAATCCAACGCTCAGGAAACAATCCGTCCTAATGTTGCCTGACCTGACGAGCGAAATGTGCGGGTGCTCAATCATGCTGAAAGTATATTCTGATGTTTAGAGGAACATCCTCCAACAGTACTTGTAAAAATTCGAAATAGTGGTCTCCTGTGAGGGGATTCTCAAATATGAAAAGGCCAATAAAATAACCAGCGACCATACCACTTCACACGTTTACCAAAAATCTATGTTGAAAATTGCTCTCAACTGTTGCGTGGGGATTTTTGTCTGCCCACACATGACTGTTGCGAGTGTTATTAATGCCGTCGCTGGTAAATGTTGCTTTATCCGTGAAAAGTATGCGCGATACAACACGATTATTATTTTCTATCTACCGACAAAATTCCATACGTTTACCATAATCCTCCGCGTTGTAAGTGTTGCACTCTCTGAACATGGTATGGGTACAAGCCTTTCTCGTGAAGTGTGTTTATTACTCTTCTTTGTGGAATGTCCAATTGAGTAGCAATTTTTCGTGAGCTGGTCGTTGGATCTTCTACTAGATCAAGAATATCTTCTACTTCTTCTAAACCTTGGAGAGGAGCTTGTCCGGATGTATATTATCACTAGGAAGTTTTCCAGTCTCGCACAGTTTGTTGAAAACTCCGAGAAATACGTTTTTATTAGTATGTCTGTGATGGAGAAACCATTGATGATATTCTTCAACAGCAGCTGTAGCACTCCCATTGCAAAAACCATAAACAAACAACATATTTTCATATTCAAGATGTTAATAGGTGTTCGAAATTTTGTAACACTAATGGTACACAGTCGAAAATGAACATTTAATCACTGTCATAATACACTGACACATTAGCAGTAAGTACAATTAATCATATCTTCTGATCCGATTGTCATTTGTTTTCGAACATTTATAAGCTTCGTAGACAAAGGCGAAAATGTTTAGAGGTCAATGGCGGTATTTTCGAACATTTATTAAAATAACACTATGATAACGATAATATCAATGTATGAAATTTTAGTGAAGATAGTAGGGACTATCTTGGGGGGAAGTAATGTAGTGAATATGAGGGTTTTTATCATTATTATTGTGTACAATCCGCTCCTGGAGTTTGGTCCGTTCCTCCCGACTCACCCTTTATATATATATATATATATATATATACTACATATATACAGTATATATATATATATATGCTTATATATATATATATACCTGCTGCTGCTGCTGCTGCTGCTGCTGCTGCTGCTCTTAACCCATATCTCCTCCCTCCTCTGCCTGTACCTCTGTATCTCTCCCCATATATAACCATCTACTCCTTTTCTACAATAAAATTTACAAGATACTTTACAACCAGCAGCCAGACAACATCAGAGGTACAGACAGAAGTTGCATGTTTTCTTGCTTTGCATTTTGCAGCATCAGGTTTTCAACTTGACATCATCAGGAATTGAAGTTTTCAGATCAGGTAAGACAGAGGCCCAGATCTGGAAGATAGTTTCAAGAAAGGTTTTGAGCCTGAACTCAAGGATTAACCCCAAAGTGGGGGGCCCCCCAAAGGGGGTTTTTGGTCCCTAGAAGGTTTTTAAATGATCGATAGATCATTTTAATGGTTTCAAACCGATTTATCGATATTTTTTACCCCTATATCGATGTTTAAATCGTCTTTCTACGTACTCTGGTTGACTGAAAAATATAATCAGAAAAGAAAAAGAGTATTAGCCAACATTCACGTTCGATATATCGCTGTAGTTAAAGAGTGCTTATTGACCCGGGACTGGAAATCCCACAAATCCTGGAATCTGGAAGGATTCCAGGAACTGGAAAAAAATGTTAATTGGTTTCCAGGAACTGGAAACTGGAAAGATGAAACTAAAAAAAAAAAAAAAAAAAAAAAAAAAAAAAAAAAAAAAAAAAAAAAAAAAAAAAAAAAAAAAAAAAAAAAATTAAAATAAAAATAAAAATTAAAATATTATTAAATAATAAATAAATAATAAATAGTTTGCGCGAAGGTATCTCTATTTCCGGTTGCCTGGCTGTGCCGCCGCAGACTCCATCTGCCTGGAATCGAGGTTCCGGACGAGTGCACCCCTTCGGAGAAAGGGGTGCTGGTTCCTTCCAGATAGAAGGATCTTAGAAGGATGAAATGCACGGAGTGCGTAGAGAGAAGAAGGAGGAGGAAAGAGAAGGAGGAATGAGGAAGGAGGAGGAACGAGAAAGGAGGGGAAGAATGGTGTTTGGAACCCTCCGGAGGAGGGTCCCTAACTGAAATAAAAAGAAGTTTACGGAGTGCAGGAAAAAAATGGAGGAAGGAGGAAGAATGAATTGTTTGGAACCCTCCGGAGGAGGGTTTAACTGAAATAAAAAGAAGTTTAAATGCACGGAGTGCATAAGAGAAAATGGAGGGAGGAAGGAGGAGGAGGAAAGGAGGAAGAATGGTGTTTGGAACCCTCGGGAGGAGGGTCCCCCATCTGAAATAAAAGAAGTAGAAATGCACGGGTGCATAAGAGAAGACGGAGGAAGGAGGAAGAATGGTGTTTGGAACTTCCCGGAGGAGGGTCCTAAAAAAAATAAAAAGTTTAAATGCACGGAGTGCATAAGAAAATGGAAGGAGGAAGAATGGCGTTTGGAACCCTCGGAGAAAATTCCCCCTAACTAATAAAGA
>JABUQX010007238.1:22500-29769 GCA_015478945.1 Trachelipus rathkii | reverse complement strand
TTTGTCGTGTTTAAGCCAGCTGGTCCATTCTTCTCTAGGTTGAGCTTATTCTGAATTGTGACAGGATCAAACACGAGTTAATAGGTCTGAGGGTTTCATTGTTTGGACGTTTAGTTAATGAGACGGTATAAATTATGTTTCTCTAGATGAAAATCTCTTATGTGCTGGTATCGATTCTGAAGAAATTTGTTTTTCTGCTACCGTCTCCAGCTAACACATGCAAGAACGATTTGGGGTAGAAAAGAAGACAATTACTGAAATTCACGCTCTGTAGCGACTAGTCAGATTGCGATGGCATTTAGCGCCAGAAAGATTTGATAGAAAAGACTCTAACAGGAAGGGTTTTTCCCTTGAGAGGAGCTATTTTAGATTTGGCCACATTAAGAAGGATTGGTTCTGGGGAGGTGAGTGTAAGCGCAAATCCATGCTATTTGAACTAGACGCGAAAGATGTCTAAGGTTTTCGTTGAATTAGTCGATGAGGTATCAAACAAAAACGATTAAACGATAAACTTTTAATAAAGTGAAATATATAAAGTTTAACAACTTTTATTTCAAAGATCGATAATTTGTATAAAATTCATTAAGTGCCATATACGTCTCAATCAAAGTCGACCTCATCATGTTACAGGAAGAAACAATGCAGGAGGATCAAGATTTTATTAATTGAGAGAGCAGATACTCTTTTTTGAACTGGACTGATGATTAACTCAAAGTTCGAGTCTCAGTGGTATTACAGAGGTAAAGGTAACGTAGACTTTTTTCCTCTTCGCAGTTATGGAAAGAAAACAAATATTTCTTTATTTTGAGCCATTTTTAAGGATCTATTATGGGTCCTATTCTCAGCCTGATCCTCCTTCTTCATTCTTTGAAAACATAATTTTAACCTTCTTCTGTTCTTATTGGTCTGCAACGGTAGAATATCTACATTAAAGATTATTTTAGAAGAAGGAAGATCTAATCATAAGGATTAAGTTATTGATGTGGTGTCTAATAACAGCTCCCAAAATGTAGGGAGAAACAGCAAGTTCGAATATGATGGTTGCGTACCGATAAGTAACAAGCCTGCCATCTCTTCCAGAAGAAACAAACTGTTAAGCGGTACTTTCTGCTTGAGGATAGATTTGTAAGGAAAGTTTAGATATGTCACGCAAAACAAATAATTATTGGTTATTAATAGCTAAAAGAAGAGGAAGAAAGGGGAAACAACAAATCTATACCTGGATAACAGGCTTGATTAGGGAATGGAGCTCCTTTTGTTAGAAAGAATGCAATTGAATACTAGGTTACATCTTAGATTGATACTGATCAGCATTTTATGACGGCTGTGGGGAAGCAACTATTTATGGAAGTCCTTCGGAGTATACTTTGATGATTTCAATTGTGCCGTTTTCGAGCTGCTCTTTAAGACATCACTGTAATCGCTTTGTCGGTCCTGTCTGTTGAAGAGAATTCTTGACTGTTTTAGGGTATTAAAGCACATTATAGTTGGATGGAACTTGATGCAGCAAATCCTGAATTCAAGGGATTTCGATGTGGTACTTTCCATCGGTAAATTGAATGGAGTTGTTTAATTTAGTTATAAATTCTTTGTTGGTAGTACCATAATCTTTTTCTTCCTGAATTCCCATGGACTCCAGACTGTACAGATGCTCCAGACCAAGTTCAGTATCTTTTTGATTCGAGGAAAGATCGATGACATCAGGGTAGGGATTGGGATCTAGGATTGAGTTTACGAGGGTTTGAGAAGCGTTGACAAATTGGTAGGGCATTGAAGAGACAGACATTGTTAGTCATGAATCTTCCTCATAATGTTCTCGTGATACTGTTAAAGACTGATTTCTGTAAGAAAGATCTTTTTTGATGTGAAGTAAAAGAATCACAGGACATGAAGGAACTAAACCGGATACCAAGTTTGAAAAGATTCCTTCAAGCATTTACATTTGGAAGTGCCTCTATGAAGAGGTAGTGCAAGCAAAGGCGCTGTTATTAAAGAGTCATAATGACAAAATACAAATGATGATAGTATACGATAATAAGACATAAATTTGGCATTTCGCCAGCCAATCCTATTTTAATCACTTTTAAAGAAAGGGTCTAAAGAACGGAATTGATATAAATTGAATCAAAACCAGTGAGGTCAAATTAGCCAAATAAGAGGAACGAACCTGCTTTCCGATGAAGGTTTTGATGGAATTGTCAATCTTGGAGAATCTGCAGAGAATGGTGAATTTATTGAGGCAATTCCTGGAATAGTTGAAAGTCAGGCTCTACTAATCTTTAAAGCTAAAAAATGTCTTGTGTCTAGCTAAAAACATCTCTACTACTCTTTAAAGCTAAAAATGTCATTCATATTGCTAAAAACATCTCTACTAATCTTTAAAGATTAAAATGTCATTCATCTTGCTAAAAGCATCTCTACTAATCTTTAAAGCTAATAATGTTATTCATCTTGCTAAAAGCATCTCTACTAATCTATAATGTTTAAAATAAATGGCATCACAACACGTAGCTATTACAGCGTAAGTGGCAATGGAACTCGATTTCTACCTTTCATAGCATTGTTGAATAAGAAAACTGTCTTTAGAAATCCTCAATAGTAAACATCCAAAGACAAACTGCAATTGCTAAACATTTAAGCGCAGTAACCAACGTGAAATTGCGGATAATTTGCAAATGGTAAAGAAGGAAAATTTTGTCCAATTAGTTTGATTTATATTGTTCCCAACAGTAGGCAGAAGAGACAGAAGAGGAGATTGATGTAAGATTATTGGAGTTGAAATCTTTTCATATTATGAATGATTTGTTGTGTTTTTGAATGATGGTGATGGAGGTATTGTTCCTTGTTACGCTTCAACTCTCTCAAATGAAATAGAGAAGTTAACCACGATATGATTATATTGCACCGGTGATTCTTGAAAAGTCAACTCCCAAGTTCTTAAGTTCTTAAGTTTAGCCACGATTTAAATAAAGACCGGACCAGGTTCATGTCTTCATAAGAGAGCGGAGCGATACTAATCATGTAAATAGAGTAAATATATGAATGCTTTAAATCTAGATATGTTCTTTAGATGGTTAAGGCAAATATAATTGGTATCTCCGTGCTGACAAGAATCAATGTCTTTCAGAGCATCCTTCAAATGTGATTTAATATTGAAAGTTCTGATGGCCTTTAGAGATGTCTTTTTCTTCTCCATATACGGTTATTGAATAGATTGGGAAAAGAGCGGAAAAACGCTTGTCTTTATTCCCGAGAAATTCCAACTTTATGAAAGGAATCTTTAAGCTAGAGGATAATGAAGCAAATTCTCCTTTGAGTTTGATCTTTCTGAGAGGCATAGACGATTTCTGAGTCGATTATAATCGATACTTGTCTTTTAACAGTGAAAGGCTTAGATCTTAATACTGGTGGTATCAAGTGGTGTAAGTTCTTCGTCAAGTATGGCTTGGTCAACTTTCGTATATTAGCCCATATTAGATTTTCAATGATGGTGTTTGACTTTAATTTACCCATGAATGTTGTACTTTTCAAATATCAGTTTTAAAACTGGATGTAAAAGGTGGGAGTCCTCATACACTTCCTTTTTTATGGAAAGTGCTTTTCACCAGAGAGTAAGTTTTCTTGCTTGAGTGCTCCCTTTTTTTAAACCTAAGAGGCCCAAGTTTTAGAAACTTGGATTGAGGCTAGTTATTTCTTCTCTGAAAGATTGTAGGATTAGGTCTTGAAAATAGCAGCCTATTTCAGATTTCTTGAATGATGTCATATTGATAGTAGAAGAACCAATGAGAAAAGAAGGGGGTGGAACGAATGAGAAGAATATAACTAGGGGGCGTATATATTGTCAAAAACCAAATAGACATTACTATATGAAAAACAATGACTTGAGATAAGATAAGATCGTAACAACTTACGCTATGTTGTTATGTAAGAATCTATGTCGAAAAACACTACTGCGATAGACTATGTCGAAATAACTCTGGGCATAGATATGATCGAAAATAAACAATGCGACTAGCTTTATGTGAAAAAAATCACTCTAGGCATCGTTGCAATGAAAAGTACCGGGGCATACCAAATGTGATGGTATAAAAGAATTCTTCGAATGCGCATGATTATGTCGAAAACAAACACTAAGCACATAGGCTATGTCAAAAACAAACACTGCACATAGACTATGTCGAAACAACAATGGCGCCACAGACTATGTGGAAATTATAACTCTGTTCATGGCTATGTGGAAAAGAACACTGTGAATAGATTATGTCGAAAATAAACACTGCGCATAGACTAAAGCAAACACTGCCCATAGACTATGTCGAAAAACAATTACCGCGCATAGGCTATGTCGAAAAATAACTGATGCGCTGACTATGTCGAAAAAATAAACCTGGGATAGATCTATGTGAAAATAAAGCACTGGCTCAGGCCATAGCTTATGTGAAACATACCGGCATTCGTTGCTGAAAAAAAGTAGCGCTACAAAACTGTGAATGATAGAAAATTATGAATGCGCAATGATTGTTGAAAACAAACACCGCCATAGGCTATGTCCAAAACAAACTGGACATAGACCTATGTGAAAATAAACATCTGCCGCCATGAGGTATTCGGAAAAGAACGAATGTGATAGATTATGTTCGAACAATAAACATGCGCTTGAGCTATGTCGAAAACAATAACTGCAGCATAGATATGTCGAAATGACAATTACCCGCGCCATAAGGCTTGTCGAAAAACAAACCGCGCATAGGCTATTATGTCAAAAATAAACACTGCACCTAGACTATGTCGGAAAACCAAAATGGGCTATGTCGAAAAATAAACCCTTGGCATAGACTATGTCGAAAAACCCCATCAACGTGCATAGACTATGTGAAAATAATGCACGGCGCATAGACTATTGTTCGAAACAATCACGGAATAGCTATGTCGAAAACAATCAACTCGCATAGACTATGTCGAAAATAACCATGCTCACATAGACCTATGTCGGAAACAAAATGCACATGATATGTGAAAACGAAATCGTACCAAGAATGTCGAATGTATAAGGAAAAAAAAAAAATAAAAATCGGAAATTTTCCTATTAAATTTTTTAAATTTAGAGATTACTTTACAGCGCATAATAGTAATAAACACGTGATTTTATACTGTCTTTAAAATGAAATAAAAAAATTTGAAGTACTTTTAAAAATCACAAAAAAAAATACAAAAAAAAATTACTATAAATATTCAATCATTATTATATATAATTGATAAGTACAACTTGGAAATAAATGCGCTTGAATATGCCTGTTTAGTCTCAAACTCGATGCAAGAAAAATCTTTAAGTTTGCCTTTAGTTACAACAATTCGTCGACTTTTCTCGAAATTGATAAGTATGAAATTGAAAATTCAAAATCACTATCATTTTCGTATTTGCAATTAACTAAAGTTTCAAAAATTATAAAATCGTATCGTCGATAAGGTCTATAATGACGCTTAAACCGAAAGTAGTTTGAATTATATTGGTTTTAAGAATAGTTAATTTACGACAGTTAAACTTGAATTGATAAATTTGAGATAATAAATTATATTTTTTACTCAATATAATTAATTGGATATATCACTATAGTAGGAACATAAAAATATTAGTTGTTAAAACTGAAATTCTTATTAGTCAATTTCGGATTAGAAATGTTAGTTTCACTGTCGGTGTAATAGTGTTAATACACGGCTACTAGTATAGGTAGTAGATATTCTTTACGCATCGATTGACTATTAATTAAGATAAAGTTGACTTGAAGATGAGCGTTGTTAAGATAAAAAAAAGGTTAAATGCACTTGATAAAGTTACATTTAATCACGGTTTATAAGGCTTTAGTGATCATAAGATTTAACACCTTTATATAACTAAAACTTAACAAATATATGAAGGGAGTTCTATTTAAAAGCATCCACCTCTTTCGAACGACAGAAATTAGTAACTTTTTTACAGCACAAGTTCAATATTTTTTAACATTTAAGGGGCAATTGACATTGTTTGATGATGTGGTACACAACATCAAACACTGTCAATCTTTGCCTGTCCACTTTGTATGCAGGCAACTGTCTTCTGTGAACATGGTCAAGCTTAATCCATGTAGGTTTTTCTTGCCGGGGGACAAACACTCTTGGGCTTTCATTGACGGATTTGTAGCATTGAACCTCTACTTCATTTATTTCATCATCTTTGTTTATAACTTTTGTTAGGAACTTTACAGATCTTTTTTTCCCATGGAAATCTACTATTACGAATGAATCAATTTTAACATCATCGATGTTATGATGGTATTCTATTGTTGTTTCAACATCAACAGGCAAATTAGTGGGTATTGAGAAGGTTGGACAGCATCTGTGGAAATATCTTTTTATCAACTATAGATGATCATGTTCATGGTTTTGACAATGTTTAACATATTTATGAAAGTGATTGAGTTCTCCAACAAAGTTCATGTCAACATCTTCAGGATCTCTTCTTCTGTAGCAGCTAATTTTGTTAAAAAGGAAAAATTTTTGCAGCATCATTGTATACTGATACTCTTTGTGCCAAATTTGATTATAATGTATCCATCACAGGTAGAAATGTTTTGATTCTGAACTTGTTCTCAATTTAACTGCGAAATATCCTGTTCCTTTATAAGCCGCTTTTAGATCTGTTTTCTTATTAATGCAAATCAGGCATTTGTCATTTGCTTGTTTTTCAAATAATCAAATAGATTTCTGGAGCCTTAAGCAAAATCCGAAAGTGAAGCATTTAATTTACTACATACATTAGGTAATTTTTGGCTGCAGTATGCTAAACCTTGTGAAATTCATCTCTTTAAAAACTAGAGTAATCTTTCATAATCTGGTTTCCTTTAATAAATTATTTCTTTGCTATGTCATTTCTTTTTCCAAGTCTTCCGTTGGAAGACTTTGAATAGAAGAAGACAGAGACACTATTTCGTCGTAAATGTCAGAGTAATTGCAGTTGTGGACTTGATGAGTTCCCTCTAAAGTCTTTTGACAGATTTTGGAACTTTTGAATGATTTTTGAAGAATGACAACAGCACCATGTGTAGAAGCTGAAAAGAAATAATATATTTCTTTTACAATTCGAAAGTTTACACGTTAAGAAGGCTTAATGAAGACCTAACGGACATAGAAGCAAGCCGAAAATATTGTAATACCACTTTGAACACTCAATAACTGTTTCTGAGAGAGATATTTCTTGCATAACTTATATTGAGGCAATCCTACCTTTTAGAG
>JABUQX010007238.1:0-7500 GCA_015478945.1 Trachelipus rathkii | reverse complement strand
GACCAAGAAAAAGATTTAGATTTCATTATAAGCGGAAATCTGAAAGCATAGCTAATCAGTGTATGGAAACAAGGAATAAAGCTAATAAGATTTTAGGTGTAATAAATCGCAATGTAGTTTACAAAAGTAAGGAGGTTATAAGTAAGCTGTATGATAACTATGTTAGGCCAGTATTAGAATATTGTTCACAAGTTTGGACCCCTTATTTAGGAAATTATATTGATATGCTGAAGAGAGTACAACGTAGAGCAACAATTATGATTTATGGGTTTTAGGATAAGGGCTATGAGGAGAGGCTGAAGGAGTTAGCAATGTTTTCTGTATAGAAAGGCGGTTTCATAGAAAGGACATGATACAAGTCTACAAGATGTTTACATATATTGATAATACGGAGATCAATAAATTCTTTATAGTGTACAACGGACGGGAAACCAGGGGACACAATAAGAAAATTACGAAGAACACATGTAATCTTGATATAAGAAAACATTCATTCAGTATTAGGGTTGTTAATTTTTGGAATGGTTTGCAGCAGGAGGTTTTTGATTGTGACTCACTTGGAAGATTTAAGAAAGGACTGGATAGGTATATGGATGGTTTGGGTGTCATATAGTATATTTTGACTAAGCCAAATTGACGAATTTTTAGTTAGTTATTAAGATAAAACTATGTTGTAACCACTTGTATGACAATAAACTTATTAAAGCTTGTACTGTGATTAGCATGTACCTATAGCATGTAGCATAGTTTTATGTTTTTGGTAGTAGTTGGCGTATATGTTATATTGGCCTTTGTTTAGGATATTGAAAAGCTTTAGGGTGAGGTGTAGGTTGTGCATGTTGCATGAGCATGTGTTTGATAAATATTTAGTTGACTGGGACAGACTCGATAGGCCTATATGGCTTCTTGCCGTCTCTTTATTTCCTAATCTCTAGCGGAGGAATACTACAAACGCTGAAATAAATAATAACTTTTACTTGGCCAATAATATGATGGTGCAGAATCAATGAAGAAATGTTTAAGTGGTGTATAACCTGTTGAAAATATCCTGCGGCGTTATATGTTCATTGATGCTCACATAAGAAATAAGAAACTTTATAACACAGCGAATGCAACTAGGTACTATTTTAGATTGCCACAGCAGACTACTATTTTAATAAGAAAAAAAGTAGGAAAGATTTTCCCTGAAACAAAAGGAACAAAACTCTCACGAATGGGCAAAACAAGGTTGGTGGAAAGTTTCGATGGATTATTACGATCTAGGGAAATTTTTAAAGCATTTGATGAAGCTTTAGAAGAGAAGCTTGAATGGATCAAGATATTAATCCTTCAAAAAAACTCAGATTTTTGAAGTCTGCATTCAAAAGCAAATTTGTTATAAGTTTATTTATGATTTCAAATTTATTAACATACACTATTCCATTATGTACTATATTTGCAGTCTCCATAATTAGTGATAGCAACTGCTCTTACTCATATTGAAAACGGCCGATCTTGAGATATTGAGTGGCCACAGCAGGCCGGGTCCAGAGATCCATAAAAAGGATTGTATCAAAGTTATGTGTGATTGATGTCCGTCAGGTACGAGCAATTTAGTAAGAGATGTCTTGTGTCGTCATTTGTCGAGGAACAACATCTTTGACAGTGGGAGGAGGGCGAGTTATGAATTTTTTATTTATATTCCTGAAGAAAGGATCGATGCCCAGATACGGTGCCCAGAGCGGAAAAGGGATATCATACTCTGATCTGACGATCCAAAATTCGTTCTGTGGGGCATATTTTTGGTAGACGTGCTTGAAATATCGTGTTATTAGGGTATGCGGAGATCGTTCTTTGGGTTAAATGAGTATGGATGTGTTTGATAATGGGAGTGTCCAGAGGCCGGGGGGGGAGGGGGGGGGGGAAGGTGAGTGTGTTGTATACATCAGAATCAGAATAGTAAATAGCTGGTGTGATTTTATTCCTCCTTGGTGCAGGTTAATGATAAAATGTTTGATACAGGGGTAGTCTGGTAAAAGTGATTTACTGTAAATTTGGCAACCTATCATGTCACGATGGGCTTTTACAGGAAGGATTTTTGTTTCGGTTAGTAAGTGGTGGATATGTGTAGAAGGAATGCGGCCTGTTGTTATTCTGAGAGCTTTGTTATGTACGGCTTCAAGTTTTTTATATTGGTCTGTGCTAATACAGGTGACCAGGCTGGTAATGCATAATTTAAGAAGGGACGGAGGTATTGTCTATATAATATTGTTAGGGTCTCTTTGTGTTGATCAAATGTTCCAGTTAATGTTTCCATCGCTTTCAATTTATGCATGGCTCTAGAGGTGATATTATTTATGTGATTAGGAATGTCATTTATATGTCGAAAGTTAAGCCTAGGATGATGAGATGTTAATTAAGTGAAAGTCTATTATTTGAGAGAAAACTGCTGGATGGATATTTGATTTTCTTCTGTCAGGTGTGTGTGTAATGTGATTGAGAACTTTTGAGAAGAGGCAATCATTCTTCTTGTTGATTGCCATTGTTCCAGTTGGTTTAGATATTGTTGTAGTTCTCTTCTAGCTATGTTTATAGTGGGATTTTGAGTTGTGGTTGTTACTTCGTCTGCGTAAATGTTGATTTATATAGAAGGGGATGTGGGGTGTGGTAGGTCATGCATAAAGAGATCAAAGAGTGTTTGTGATAGGATTATGCCCTGGAAACTCCATCATGTAATCTGTATGCTGGAGAGGTGTGACGTATATGTATGCCCCTGGCAGTACGACCGGCTAGGAAGTTTGCTATAATTTTCATATCATCGATGTTTACTTCCGTTTAATATATGTCTATTAAAAGGTGACGTGGGACTGTGCCAAATGCTTTATTGATGTCTTTTGCTACAAGGTGAGTTCGGGAATGGGGTGGAGTTTGGTTGAAATCAGTAAGAATGTTTTGTGTTAAATCGGCAAGTAGTGTGGGTGGGGGTGGAGTGTTTTTGCCTAAATCCATGTTGAGTATCAGAGGAGAGAGAGAGAGGAGAGAGAAGAGAGAGAGAGAGAGAGAGAGGAGAGAGAGAGGAGAGAGAGAGAGAGAGAGAGAGAGAGAGAGAGAGAGAGAGATTCTATTTAGGATTAACCTTTCAAATAATTAGATATCTTAGAGAGCAATGATATTGGTGATGAATGATATATGAGGCAGGGTGATTTTTTTTTTTTTTTACAAATAAACACCACCGCTCACGGGCAGAGCCCTAATCTAGGAGGGGGTGTACTCGATTAACGTCCGAGCAGGACGGAGCAAAGCCCAAGGAGAGAATAGCTAACATTCTCCCACCCGACCAGTTGCGAACCTGGGACCATCACTTGGTTTGGTGAGTGCTCTAACACTGAGCTACCGGGCTATTTTTATATAAATAAATATGAAATACTGAAAAAAATAAATACATATATACATATGCAAATACATACATACATACATACACCCATAAAAATACATATATATTCGTACATATTCATATTATTATTATCATTATTATTAGTAGTATAGGGTGGTAAACTGACAGCCAAACTGAAAGCCGGAAGTTGCAACCGGAAGTTGCACATGTTGCAAGGCAACATTTTGCAACATCCGGTTTTTCAAGCTTGACGTGTCAAGGTTAGGGTTTTTAAGGTCGGTGAGACCGAATTTAAGGTCTGGAAGACCGACTTCAGAGGTTTTGAGCCTGAACTCAAGGGTTTTACCCCCCAAAAGGGGGGCTTAGCCCCCCAAAGGGTTTTTTTTGGTTCCTAGAAGGTTTTAAATAATCGATAGATCATTTTTGATGGTTTCAATCGATTTATCGATGTTTTTTACCCCTATATCGATGTTTAAATCGTCTTTCTACGTGCTCTGGTTGACTAAAAAATATAATCGAAAGAAAATTATTAATAACATTCATTCGATATATCGCTGTAGTTACAGTGTAATATTGAAGGGCACTGGAATCCTGGAAATCCTGGAATCCTGGAAGGATTCCAGGAACCTGGAACTGGAAAGTGGATTCCTGGAAACTGGAAAATGACTTCCTGGAAACTAGAAAACTGAAAATAAAAATTAAAATTAAAATAAAATTAAAATTAAAATTAAAATTAAAATTAAAATTAAAATTAAAATTAAAAATTAAAATTAATTAAAATTAAAATTAAATTAAAATTAAAATAAAATAAAAATTAAAATAAAATAAAATAAATAAATAAATAAATAATAAATAGTTTGCGCGAAGGTATCTATTTTCGCTTGTCTGTTTGTGCCGCCGCCTCCGTCAGCCTGGAATGGAGGTTCCGGGTGAGTGCACCCCTTCGGAGAAGGGGTGCTGGTTCCTTCCAGATAGAAGGATCTTAGAAGGATGAAATTTGCATAATGTATAGAAGAAGAAGAAGAAATGCACGGAGTGCATAAGAGAAGATGGAGAAAGGAGGAAGAAGGAGGAATGAGGAAGGAGGAAGAAGGAGGAAGGAGGAACAAGGAAGAATGGACGAATGAGGAAGGAGGAAGAAGGAGGAATGAGGAATAAGAATGAATGGTGTTTGGAACCCCCCGGAGGAGGGTCCCCAACTGAAATAAAAGAAGTTTAAATGCACGGAGTGCATAAGAGAAGAAGGAGGAAGGAGGAAGGATGGAGAAAGGAGACAGAGAAGAAGACAGAGTTGGTACAGACACCGGTGCTGAAGCCGGTGCGGTGCTGAGTTAGTAAACATTCGTTTAGCCTCAGACTGACATTTCAATTCTCAAAATCTCGTTTTCTTTTTATAAACGTCAACTAAAATATATTGTTTGCTATTTTTATTTTATAAGTTTTATCAGTTTCATTCTTTATGTTTTTATTTTTGTTTTCAATTTAAATTTTTAAATTACTTTTTAAATTTTATTTGTTTTTCTTTTTAAAAATTTTATGCTTTTCATGTTTATAACGTAAAAAATTTGCATTTTTACATTACTAAAGCAGTAAATCAAGCTAAATCAGTTTAATCCATCCTCCTGCCTTCCATGATCTATTAATCTATTGATCTATTGATCTATGATTCAAGGCATATTTTTATTAAAATTGTTTTGTTTTCATACCTTAAAGCAGTAAACAGTAAATCAGTAATCAAACTGCCCTCCTGCCCTTCCATGATCTATTGATCTATTGGTCTATTGATCTATTGATCTATTGATCTATTGATTCAAGTCATATTTTTTTTTTATTAAAATTGTTGTTTTGCATACTCTAAAGCAGTAAATCAGTAAATCAGTTAATCAAACTACCATCCAGCCACACCTACTGTTTATCCATGATCTATTGATCTATTGATCTATTGATTCAAGTCAATTTTTTATTAAAATTGTTATGTTTTGCATACTCTAAAGCAGTAAATCAGTAAATCAGTTAATCAAACTACCATCCAGCCACACTCCTACCTTTCCATGATCTATTGATCTATTGATCTATTGATTCATGTCATATTTTGTATAACATAACACAAAAACTTTTGTTTATTTTTGTTTTGTTTCTTTAAACATTTTGTTTAACTAAAATTTATTCTTTTTATGTTATAACTTAAAATGTTTTGCATATTTTTACATACCCTAAAGCAGTTAAATCAGTTAAATCAGTAAAGCATAAAATCAGTAAATCCAGTAAAATCAGTAAAATCAGAAATCAGCAAATTCAGTAAATCAGATAATCAGTAAATCAGTAAAGCAGTAACAGGTAAATCAGTTAATCAAACAGCCCTCCTATCCTTCCTTGATCTATTGTGATCTATTGATCTATTATCTAATTGATCTATGATCTATTGCATTCAAGTCATATTTTGATATATAACATAACACAAAAACTTTTATTTATTTTGGTTTGTTTTCTTTAAACATTTTGTTTTTACTAAAAAATTTATTCTTTTTATGTTTATAACTTAAAAAATTTGCATTTTTACATACCCTAAAGCAGTAAATCAGTAAATCAGTTAATCAAACCACTCACTCTATCCTCCTACCATCCATGATCTATTGATCTATTGATTCATGTCATATTTTGTATAACATAAAATAAAATTCTTTGCTGGTAGTTTTGTTGTGAAATGTCGCGTTGTGTGCATTTGTGCAGTTGTTGATTGTTGTTGTTGCTGTTGTTTGAAAATGTTGCCAAACCTTGTGGTTTTAAAACATTTGTTGTTGATGTTGTGTTGTTGTTGTTGTTGTTGTTTGTTGTTGTGTTGGTTGTTGTTGTTGTGTTGTTGTTGTTGATGTTCGTTGTTGGTGGGTTGTGTTGTTATCGTTGTGCGATTGTTGATGTTAAATATATCAAACGTTCAAGTTAAATGAAAATATACAACACTTTTTCAAACATATCTCAAAAATATTAATGTTAATTTTACATTAACATTGTAATATTGAAAACTAAACAAAAATATATCTCATCCTAGCCTAACTGACATACAGCATTCATTAACAAGGTAACTAAAATTAGAAGTTTCAACTTACCAGCAGAAGTCAGCATAGCAATCTCAATCTTTACTATACACAACCTCACAAAATATTATTATTATTATTATTATTATTATTATTATTATTATTTTATTATTATTATTATTATTATCATGTTATTTTTATTAATATTATTATTATTATTTATTATTATTATTATTATTATTAAAATTATAAGATTATATTATTATTATTATTATTATTATTATTATTCCACATAGATCTCACAACACCAATAACGCGTGCGATCACTTTGCCTCCAGGTCCACAACTAGAACTTTGGTAGGTAAATTGCTCTCTACCAGGCACCTAAACATTACGTAATCTTGTTACGCTCAAGGGTAACCAATCAGAGAACTGTATTTGCTATGCCATCACGGACAGCCAATGAAATTCGAGGAATGACTCATTAATCTTAATATCTTTTGACACATGAGAAGGGTAAATGAGATTTATTACTTTGTTCCCAATATCTTTTGACACATGAGAAGGGTAAATAGATTTATTACTTTTTTCCCAATATCTTTTGACACACGAGAAGGGTAACGAGATTTATTACTTTGTTTCCCTTATGTCCTTACTTAACATATGGGGTAAATAGATTTATTACTTTGTTCCCATTTTGTCCTTACTTAACATATGCTTTTATCTTAAACAGTAGTTTTATTATTATTATATTATATATTATTATTATATTATTATATATTATATATTATTATTATTATTATTATTATATTCAACTATATATGTATATGAACATATCAAATCTAACATACCATACACACACACACACACACACACCACACACACACACACACACACACACACACAACACACACACACACACACACACACACACACAATAATTATAGACACTTTACTTAATACATTAGCCTGGCAATCATCGTACTAACTTACTGAACACATGACTGCTATTTCTATGATGTCAAGCAGATGTGTAACATTTTCTAAACGTCGCTGGAAGACATTTACATTTTTCACATGTTTAATATAATC
>JABUQX010007237.1:25000-32444 GCA_015478945.1 Trachelipus rathkii | reverse complement strand
AGAGATAAAATGGGTTTTTGGAAATGTTATTGTTATTACGCTAATGTTCTGAGAACATATTTGAAGACAAAGATTCTAAACAAGTATATTATCCACTTGTTTGAAATTCCCTGGCAATATTGGAAGTAGCAAATTGGACGGTATGCCATATACTATTTGTGAAACGTTGAATGAAAAGTAAAAAGGATTCAGTGGACATATCTGGGAGGACATCAACATGAAAAGCTCTGATATTAAGGCAGGTGACAATTAACAGATAAACATTTTTTTGAAAATTCTTATCATTAATCTTACAACAGATGCCCTGTAAAGTCCTAGCCAGTATGGCTAAAAAAGGGCGCACAAAAATAAACCTCTATGATGAGAGAACGATAGTCATTTTTGAATATTTAAAGGGTATACTGTTAATTTTTTGCATACTATACAGTCTGACAAACATTCTTTACAGCCTGCTGGCCTTAATCCAGAAACCATGAGCTCTGATAAAATTGATTAGTGGTTTGAACACCCAAGTGTTGACCATCTTGAATTTTTAGGAATCACTGTAAAATAGCTTAATGGTAGCCAATGATTGCATCTGCTATACCTACTCTCATACGCCAAATTTGAATTAATTACACTAAGACTAACTAAACTTAGGACAGAAACACCAATAGGCTAGTCTCGATAGGCCCACGTGGCTTCTACCGTCTCTATTATTTTCTTATGTTCAAATAAACCCTAATTTTAAAATGATTTTGACCTAATAATACACAAATTGCGGAAACTGCTATAAGCTTTCGCGAGAGCCTAAGATCTTACTTTGCAAATATTGCTAGCGAACAGTTATAAGAACTTGCAACAAATCCGTTCGTTAAGACCAATATAGATTACACAATTGACGAAAATTTAATCTAAAGCAGATTAAATTAATTTCAAAAAATTCTTTGAAAGATATAAGGATTAAAAAATGATATATAAGTACAATTGTGAATCTACATTAGCCTTACCTGAATTTGTTGTTTCAAAGAATTTTTTGCTCTTTGAATAAGATCTTGATAGTCCTTAGATAACTCAGCCTCTTGGCTTTTGTAACCTAGCACTTAAAATCTTAGTTAGGGTAAATTTGATTGGTGAGAAGGTGAAGAGAATAGAGATAGATTGATAGTAAAAATATTTGAAAAGAAATGAAGAAATTTACTTCTATACCCTTTTTACATTTTGATTATTAAATTTGATTTCACAAGCACGACTAAATAGGACCGCTTTTGAATTTAAAGTAATTCCGCAGTTGTTATTTTTTAGTGAAATTTCTGGTCAATTATATTGAAGGGGACAAAAATATAAATTCCACTAAAACTAATATACTGAATATAGCTAATAGTTTCTATATCCTAAAATAAAATACTATATCCTAAAATAAAATACTAAAATGGGCAAAATAGAAGATATATATGTGGAAGTAAATAATAGTTTTTATATACTGAATCCACCAAAGTTGGGAAAGTGAAATCAGAGGTGGAGCAACAAGGGCCCGATTTGAAGCGATAAGCGGCGTTTGAAGGTGTTTAAGTCATTGGAATTATGTAAGAATGAGTACAGCTGACAAGTTTGAGGTCAGAGTTGGGCAAGGAGAGAACGAAATTGTGTAAATTGACGAGTGTGACGAGCTCTCCACGTGGGAGGAGGTGTTCGATTAGAGAGTTCAGAAGATCAGTGTGTTTGTAATACCAACACTGTAGGAAGAGTAATGCAATAAAAGGAAAAAGATTGGAGAGAGAGAGAGTAGGGGAGAGAGAGTTAGTGAGAGAGAAAGAGAGTTAGTGAGAGTAGGAGAGAGAGAGCTAGTTAGTGAGAGTAAGAGAAAGTTAGTGTTGAGTAGGAGAGAGTGTTAGTGAAAGAGGAGAGAGAGAGAAGAGAGAGAGAGAGAGAGAGAGAGAGAGAGAGAGAGAGAGAGAGAGAGAGAGAGAGAGAGAGAGAGAGAGAGAGAGAGAGGAGAGAGAGAGAGAGAGAGGAGAGAGAAGAGAGAGAGAGAGAGAGAGAGAGAGAGAGAGAGAGAGAGAGTTAATACCGCGAAAAGTCTTCTATTTAAGAAGTGGTATTAATGGACCCACCCCAGATATGTGATATGTACTCCATGCAAGATCTAACAACGCCCCTTTGCAGGGCGAGGCGAGCAATTGAGATGGTGTGTAGAAGTTGTGAGGACGCCTCGGAACACTTAACCTCTTTGAAGCTTCTTTAGTGAGAGAATAAATAATGTGATCTTCCCAAGAAAGTAAAAGTGGAATATTTAGAAAAAGAGAAGGCTTGTGTTATGTATTTTTAAAAGAGATGTTACGATTGTGGAGAAGATTTTGTTGATTTGAAAGAACTGAGTTTTTGAGGCACTAAAAACAACCATGATTTCTCTGCCCAATTAACGAGGCAAAAAACATATACAAGGTCGCTTAAAGTGAGAGGAAGGAGTAATGAAGGGTAGAATCGTCAGCGATAGAATGGAAATATGAAGCATGTTGAAGTTGAGTGAGATGCGTCTTTTTAAAATGAGAGAAGGAGTAATAAGGTTAAACTCGTGATGGTAGAATGGAAGATGAGCCCAGACAGAAGGTATTGATGAAAATTGAAAGAACTAATGATATCAACAGAACCCTTTAGGTCACCATTATTAATAGTTTTAAAATGATAATAGGCACGTTTACATCTGCTTAGAATGTCGCCACAGTAACAATTCCCACCTAAATGGCTGAAGGGGCAGAGGCCCAGAAACTTCTTACTAGCCTTTGAAATGAACTAAAAGGAGGTCACGACAGGACAAATGGTACGAGCAGGGTAAAGCAAGGCGTATATCGCCTTCGTCATAGGAGAACGCAGCACTTTTGGCAAAGGGGATGTTAAGAAATGTTAATAACTGTTTGCCAACACCTAGGCGCGCTAAAGGAGGATTCTGGAAGTGTCATCCCTCAGGAATCGGTGTCAGAGTAGACGGTATTTGGGATTTGAAAACGAAGATACTTGTCATATGATGTATATTCCCCTTCGGAAGAGAGGTTTGTGGAATTCACCATTGGATTCAACTTCAAAGCTTACCCGGGAGGACGATCGGAAGGCTCCAGTAGAGATACGGATCACCTCGCTTTGGGTGGGATCTAACAGGTGTAGTAGAGTTGGGGAGGCCTGACCATATACCGCACGTACAGCCATAGTCCAGCTTCGATCGGATTAGGATGACATAGAAACGTAAAAAGGACTTGCCATCACACCCCAATATTTTGAGGCGGGATGACTTAATAAGTCAAGCAAGCGATGACAAGTCGTTTTCAGGAGTTTAATATGTGGTGCATATGTTAAGTGGTCATCTAGAATGAGTCCTAGAAATTTGACTTGTAAAGTTACAGGAATGGGCAAACCATATAAGGTTAGGTTCGAGGGAGGAAGGTGGCAGGTTCCTCGAATCCTTTTCTTCTTAAAAAGTACTGCTGAGAGAATGGTGGGTGAGAAATGAAAGCTATGGGAGTTACCCCATTGTGAAATATTCTCAAAAGCTAGTTGAAGTTGCCGTTCAAGAAAAGGCAGCCTGGTACCGGCTATATATAGCTCAAGGTCATCAACATAGAGAGAAAAATTGACCGTTGCTGGGATAGAAGTATCGATGTCATTTAATCCGAAAGCAAATAGTAATACATTTTAAACACTACCCTACGGAACGCCTTCATCCAGAGTAAAGTGGCGCGACAGAACAGAAGAGCACCAAACCTGGATGGATCTATTTTACAGAAGGCATTTAATGAAAAGAGGGAGTTGTCCTCTGAAACCGAGCGAGTGCAGTTTAAGGTGAACCCCAGATCTCCCCGTTGTGTCATAAGCTTTTTCAAGGTCAAAAAGACACCAAGAATCATCCCACCAGTTGAGAAGGCTTCCTGGATGTCATGATCCAGTTCTAACAAGGGTTAGGAGGTCAAACGATTTTTGGGGAAACCAAACTGGAAGTTTGAAAAAGCCTGGCGACTCTCCAGAACAGGTAGGAGGCGGCCTGACACCATTTTCTTCATTAATTTACAGGTATGACAGGTCAGCATAATGTGGTCTTGGGTTGTCGGCACATAATCCCACCCACTTCGATCTTTACCCAGGTTTTAGGGACATACGGGATTACAAAGCTGAAGTACCCAAATCAGAATGCGAAAAAAAGATCAGATCCCAGATTCTGTTATACAGATCCCAAGCAAAAAGTTTGGAAGAACGCATTCAATTCCAGATTCTTTTATCAACAGATACAGCAAAACCACTGACAACACCCGAGGGGTAGATATATGACAACGGAGCAAATAGTAACGAAACCCATGTCTAAGTCCAAGGCAGCGGTCTTAATGCTACTTACACACAGAATCCCCACGCTCCAGTTGTACTACCACCTGAAGTGGGTAAAACGACGAGTTATGATATAGACTCCTCCACTCTTACGCTGTCGAAACCAGTACTGGCAACGTACGCAGAGAAGTTACAGATCCTTCACTCAAAACAAACAATTAAATTGACAACGCTTCAGATAGCGGCAAAGAGCTCTAGTGCTGAAACACCTACAACCTAACTGCCACTCTGCAAACAGAAACAGGAGCCAAGAAAAGATTACAATCCCGCCTTATACTAGGCCAATAACCACCGGAGCCGAATGTGACGATGCAGCGATATGTATGGCAGCAGACGAGAACATCATTTTCTCGTGCAAACTTCCAACACTAAAAGAAGGAGGAGTCTGATGGAGTGACCAGTCAAATTATAAGTTCAAAAAATCATTCGTTACCAGCTGTTTTTCAGCACGAATATAACTAGCGAGATCTCCGCCATACTGCTTAAATACATCATCATAATTGGAGTCTGGTACTCACCGGCCTATTTGTATTGCACTGTACAGGCTTCCTCCATCTCCCTCGTCTAGGCTACAGCGCCGCACTGCTCCTTCGGGACGCCCGACGGCTTGCGACCCGCCATCTGCGGAAGATTGGAAGGATGCAAAGTTCGGTGCTCAGTAGATGACAACTGACTCGCAAAGTAAAGGCATCATCAACAGTCGGAAACCGCTTCTTGAAGGGAGAAGGAGATATCTGAAACGGCCTTGATAAAAGCCGCGCCACTCCCAGCTGTCCCATCCACACGACAGCTAGAAGTTTGATTCTTAACATGGGCCCCCCTCAGACAGCACACGCCATATTCAAGTCTATCTCGCATAAAGATCACTACTGTAATAAATATAACAGCCGCAGAGACTATAAGAGTAAAGCCGATACCATCAAGAGGAATGGAGAGAAAGGCAACTATTCCCACTACAGGAAGAAAGTGTCGCTATACATCTAAAAGTTCATAGGTAGGATAGTACCACTGCTTAAACGCAATACCAGCGGAAAAAAGGCGCTGTTAAGAAGATCTAACACAAGATATCTGGACTTAAGCGCGATGTGGCCAGAGTCGACCCACAATAAGAGGTGCGCGAGAGGTTGAACAAGTACTCCAGTAGATACAAAACAACCAATCTACGAAGTAGGGAGCTGCTTAAAATGATTAGCTAATCGACTTTAGTAATTCACTACTCGGAGCCAAGTAGATCGACGCAGCACAGTAAGACGTCGGTGAAAAATGAACTTCAGTGCTGACACTCGCTCCTGAAGTCGGAGTTCGAAGCACTCGATGGAGAACTAGGGGACAGATTTATGATGAATAATTCTGCACTCCCTATCATTATAAAAAAACACCTCATTATCTCTGCTAGAGGTTAGACGCGAATTTATATTTCGACGGCGAAGAAGTCGCAAGATGAACATAAGTCGAAAAGTTTCCTACACCACAGCATATAAGCACTTTACGCTAGTACATATTTTATTAGATCTTAATAAGATTCCTTCCAAAACTTAATAGTAGTAGAACCACAACAGAAATTACAATCTGAAGCGAGGATAGACCAGATAATATGAGTAGTACTCATCATATTATAGACAATGGTCCTTATCTTTGAAGAAAATTGTCCTCTATGTGGCTCAGGGCATGTTGGAAATGAGTTCAGATGGGAGGAAAGAGCTGAAGACGTAGTTCCTCGACGAGGAGGGGTAACACCCTGTGTAAAGAATAAGCTCATTAACAACAGACTATAATTGGGTTGTCGACCCGCGTTGAGAAGTAGCCTCAGATGGTATTATGGGTAAAGGGATCCTCCGGCCATGAATGCGAGATAAATGAGTTCAATCAAGTCCATATTATTATTGTCGTGTAGATTCGGTTAGTACGTAACTGGAAGAGCAACAAAAATGCTGGTTTTAGGCGAATGGGAGCAAGATAACCCAGCTACGTATACTAAACAAGCAAGCCAGATTCACAGAAATGTGTGGGGCGTAATGGCCACACCACACCCCACAAAAACCAAACACAGTTGTTTCCATGGAATATGGCGGAGTGAAGGTGTCACCAGCAAAGTACATCTTTTTGAAAAGGTAATGGAGTTGCGGGTAATATGGGATCGATAATAGGTATTATTCTCCGTTGATGATTCTCACAGTTCTCACAAAAATGTGCCCGTATAAACCCTCAAATGCAAGTGATTTTGGGGATCCCATTTGAGTTAAGATGGGATATCTCTGGATCCCCTATTTCATGCCGTCAACAAGATCCAGAACGCTTGAGTGTTTGCGGCTTTAATGTTGAACGGTTTCTCCAATTCACAAGCTCCCCTCCAAGGAAGCGCCAGAAAAGCATTAAAAACGAGAAGTGGGCTCATCACATCAAGCTTTATTTGCGGAAGCTATTATCCATTTTCCACACCGCTAAGGCATAGATCACTTTAGGTTAGTGGCTTGAGATAAGAAATTCGAAGAAGAGTTATTGGAGGATTCAGCAAGAGCCTAGAATAATTCATGGCAAACTATCAAAAGGGTTGACTAGGTGATTGGTATTGATAGCTGTGATTGTTTAGGTACAATCTATTGAAGAATCGATGTCAATGCTTTTGTCTCAGGATAGACTTATGCGGTTTTCTTCCTGAGTTGTAATTTATATATTGCCTCAAAGGAGTCCATGAGTGTATTTGAGTTTGAAATTCGGAACAAATGCTCTGTAATCTACTTAACGACTAAACTCTTTAGACTGGTGATATATTATAACTTTTCTTTGTGTTTAGGAACATCTTTTCACGAATTCCAGTAATAGTGGACGCAAGGTGGGATACTAGGCAGTTGAAAACTCCACACAACTTTCTCTTCGAAATCGCAGTCACGCACCTAAAAATAACGAAAATAAATTATAAACATAGTACCACCCAAAAAATACATACCATATACATATAATAAATCACAACAATATAATATAATATATATATATATATTATTATATAAACCATAAAAAAAAATTCAAGACATTTTATATAATATATTAAAATATAATATATATATATATAAACCCACTATATATAATATATAAT
>JABUQX010007237.1:12500-20000 GCA_015478945.1 Trachelipus rathkii | reverse complement strand
TTAGTCCAAAGGAGACCTTCCTTCTGGGGTACAAACATTTCCCGACTTTTACTTCATTTAAGATTGGTAACTGCCCGGACGTTTCGCTGGGATTTTTGAGAGAGGGTTCTCTGGGGATAATGGAGTTGTTGTCGGTGGATTCAACATCAGAAGTAGGGGGAGGCCTGCCTTGCAATTGGCAGCATAGATTGCCTTTGGTCTTGTGGGATATTTTTTCATTGGAGACCAAAATTGTGTTTTGTTGCTATTTACACTCTCATCTGTTTTCAACACATGATAAAGACCGGGCATTTTAGGAGAAGCACTGTGGTGTCCTCCACAGTTTTTTGCAGTCTGGTGTTTTCACAGGAAATGTGAAATAATTCTCGCTCAGACTGGCATATTCCATCGCGGTCCCTGCCAGTATTTCGGGAATGGACCAAAACTGTTTGAACATTTAAAGCAACGTCTGGGTCGTGGAATAAACGTGCCGAAGACGGTAATTGTAAAACACTATTTTCACCTTTGAAGGTGAATAACGGGTACTAAAGGTCAGCAAGTAAACGAGGATTTTGGGGTGTCAGGCCTAGTCCATACGAGGGGGGAAATCTATAATGTTTGTGATGGGAAATCTTTTCTGCTGGAAATTTCTTAAAATGACAAGCAGTATCTTCATCTTTTGTGCTGGATTTCTTTAAATGACAGCCAGTAATTTTTATCTTTCTGCTTCAAAAGAATATAGTGCCTTTAGAATGTGTTTCTTATTTCCCCCCCCCCAAAAAAAAATCCCAGAAAAAAAAGGTTAAAAGAAAAAAAATAAAAATGAAAAAGGAATGTTTGTGAGAGAACGTTAAGGATGACAATAAGAACTTTGATTCCGGGTAGCAGTTTGAGAACGAGAAGGGAACCCATTTCTCATTAATGTGACTGGCGGGTCTTCTTCAACGCTAAAACTTTTTCAGGGGGATCGCTAAGAACGAATGTATTAAAGTTTTTCAGTGCAGAGCTTTGGAGATAGTGGATCGCAAAAAGAAATATATCGGGAATGGTGTATCAGCTGGCATTCCCGGAAGGGGAGCAACATATGGAGAGCGACTAGAACGGGGGACACTTTTTCGGGCACCTGAGGTGTCGAGATTGTACCAGGCGATGAATCGCTGAGGTTACGAAGAGGATTTTCAGGTGTAGTAGAAGGAATAAAAGCGGAAGCACATGCTGGTCTAGAAGTAAGAGGGACCAAGGTGGGGGTCAGGTGAGGCGCCCGACAGTTGGAAATTGTGCACGCCTTGATTTAACAAATTATATTTAAACCACAAACTTCGTCTCCATGGATGAGCAGGTATGAGTTAAGGTTCAGGATCCCTACAGTGGGATTCGCGGTGAAAGCAGAGCTAAAGAATCAATACTCCCTTGCGGAGTTTTTATTCGATTAGGGCGTAAAAATTTTATTGACCAGACACTGAACTAAAATAGTATGTGTTTTTGTTACATGCTAGCTATAAAACAGAAATAAGAAGATTAGGAAAAAAGTGCAGTATACTAGTCTAACTGTGTATAAAGATCATCTGAATGACGAGGCTGCTTTCCCCTTTCTCAGAACATTGAATAAGACTTATTAGGGTTTGAACATTGCATGATAATCCTTGAATGTATGCCTCCATATTACTAAGAATTACTTCTGTAATGCGCTCAGCACACACACTCCTAGGGACTGCTCCTACGGAAGCAGTATCATTGAATAGGGGGAAATTAGAGAAATACGACTGTAAGTTCAAACAGTTAGCAGCACTGAAGTGCCAAAAAACGTTATCTCTCCATTGGCGGGATTGTTTTCTCCTGCGGAAGACTTGAAGAGATAAAACAGGAAGCAGAGATAAGAACGTGATCGGAGGAACCCAGAGGATTAAAGAGTTTAACAGATTAAGGAGAAGGGTTAGTGGTGAGTAAAAGATCTAGAGTGTTGGGTCCATCTCGAAGATGATCAGGGACAGTAGTAGAAATGTGCACCAACAGCACTAGGCCATTCTGAATAGAAAAGTGGTATGCAAATTTAAATCTGTATCTTGAGAATTAGAGGAAAGCCATTGGCGGTGTTGATCGTTGAAATCACCAATAATGATGATTTCAAAGAAATTTGAAGTAGAGAGAGAATGTGTTCTAATTCGGAGTTTAAATAGTCGAAGAATTTAGGGAAATCAATTGAGTTAGGATGTAAATATACAGAAGAGATGAATTAAGTAGTAGATTAACAGGATAGCTTGAACCATAAGGTAGAAAATTAGGAAGCCTCCAAATCAGAGACAGGAGAACAAACAACATCATTGCTCACATAAGGACAGCCACCGCCTTTTGGTTGAAATTTGAGGTTGGAAACAGTAAGAGTCAATAGAGAAGGGTTTGCCAACAGAACTCTCGAACACCTGAGTTTCAAGTTAAGAATAAGAAATAAGGTCTAGGGAAGGAGAAGTGATGTTCAACAAAGTATAAATTAGATTTTAAGCAACTAACGTCAGTGAAATTTATGATGAAAGAAGACCGTGGACGAGAGCAGGCCGGCAATTCCTGGATAGCACCAACTCCACCACCGGAGGCCGTCAACTCCCAAAATTTCTTGACGGCACCAACCCCACCACCAAAGTCCGTCAACTCCCAAAATTCCCTGACGATACCAACTCCACCACCGGAGGCCGTCAACTCCCAAAATTCCTTGATGGCACAAACCCCACCACAGGAAAGAGTCAACTCCCAAAATTCCTTGATGGCACAAACCCCACCACAGGAAAGAGTCAACTCCCAAAATTCCTTGATGGCACAAACCCCACCACCAAAGTCCGTCAACTCCCAAAATTCCCTGACGATACCAACTCCACCACCGGAGGCCGTCAACTCCCAAAATTTCTTGACGGCACTAACCCCACCACAGGAAAGAGTCAACTCCCAAAATTCCTTGATGGCACAAACCCCACCACAGGAAAGAGTCAACTCCCAAAATTCCTTGATGGCACAAACCCCACCACAGGAAAGAGTCAACTCCCAAAATTCCATGACGATACCAACTCCACCACCGGAGGCCGTCAACTCCCAAAATTTCTTGACGGCACCAACCCCACCACCGAGGTCCGCCAACTCCCAAAATTCCCTGACGATACCAACCCCACCACCGGAGGCCGTCAACTTCCAAATTTTCTTGACGGTACCAACCCCACCACCGAAGTCCTTCAACTCCCAAAATTCCATAACGACTACCAGTACCCCACACATATATATATATATATTATATTATATTAATATATATATATATATATTAATATTATATTAATTATATTTATATATATTATATTATATAACAACTAGCACCGTATTATATATATATATATATATATATATTATATATATATTTTTATATTATATATATTATATATTATATTTTTATATATATATAATATATATATATTATATATACTATATTGAGACAGGACTTTAAATTTGTCGCATGTAATTTCTAGAACAACCAAAGCAGTATATAAAATTTTTATTTATATAAAAAACCAAATATATATACAAACATTTCTTCAACTGCTATATTATATTATAGTTTATTATATATATATTATATATATTATATATATATAATATATATATATATATAATATATATATAATTAATATAAATATATATATTATATTATATATATATATAATTATTATAATGCATATCCTGTGTGTTGTGTGTGTGTGTGTGTGTGTGTGTGTGTGTTGTAAAGGTGTGTGCGTAAGCGCACACTATCCATATATATATATATTTATATATATATTATATTTATGTATATATGCACCCCTCATATATATTTATTATATATATATTGATATAATTATATATTCTATATATTAAAATTAAATATATATTATATATTATATATTATATTTTAGGTATATACTATATATATTTATATATATATTATTATAATATAATATATTCATATATACTCATTGTGATGAATCATGCAACCCCTCACGTGCAGAACCCTTTTCAAAAGGATGGGGCAAAAAAATATGAAAATTAAACAAAAAAAAAATAACAAGAAGAAGAACAAAACAAAAAACAAATGGAAAATGAATCCCACCAGTCCCTTGCCTTAACGCAAACTTCCCTCTTAAATTGGCGCAGGATGGAATTTAAAAGGAGGAAGATTGAATAACGCTGTTCGGGAAAATGTTTATGAAAGGCAGAAGGAGTTGCCAAAAAAATAATGTGGCTGGAAAAAAGGAGGGACACATCGAGTGATCCTTCTGAGTCCATCCAAATTTTCACACAAATATTCATGTGAGAGTAAGGTATGTCTTGGTGCGCTCTAGAGCGCAGACCGCAGCTGTTGGAATATGCGAGAGGTCATTCTTTCGAGCACTTGCCGATTGTAATACCTATTAGAAAAGAAGACTAGGCGCCAATAGTCACGTCCGCAAGGAGAAAGAGTGTCAAGGGAGTCAGAAGTATGGGACAGTTTTAAATCTCTTAACCTTAGCCTCAACCCTATCCAAAAGGCAAGGTGGAACCGGATCCACCCCACAATGTAAGAACAGGGGCGAATAAGATTTTTATATAACTGGAATTTGCTGTTAATAGAGCAAAAAGAAAAATTTATTCTGCAGATCTGACAGAATTCCAGCTTTTTTCTGAGGGTCCATTGTATTAGCAAGCTGATGGACGTGGCGGGTTTACCAAGGAAATTCTATTTATGTTTTAGTCCAGGAATGTTTATCTGTTGGTTTACGTGTTGAGATTATTAAACACCGTCGAATGGGACGTGGAGTTGGTGGAGGGGTTTTAGAGAGGGGAGATAATGCAAAGACAGTTGAGTTTTTCTAGCGGAGTTTGAATTTTCATAAGTCCTGTTAAACCCACATGAGAAGAAACCCGACCAGATTGGCAAGAATTGAAATCGGAAACAGACGGAATGTTTGAAACATCATTCAAGGAAACGCCAATAACCTTCTTTGACAAAATCAAACAATGGGAGAAGGAGTTGGATCATCGGCCATCATGAAGTGAACAGAATTAAAAAGTACAGATAAGAGACGAAAAGCGTTGACTGAAAAATAGGAAAAAAGTTTGGGAAAATGAAGAAATAGAGAGTAAATTAAATGCAAAAGAGGAAGAAGGAAATCAAAGAGATGATAGAAATGGAACCGATCTTGAAGAAAACTAGACAAGAGAGCAAAGCGAAGGTGGAAAACCCAAAGAAGATAGCTGTAGAGAGTAGGGAGGCGTGCCATACTGTTAAACGAATTAATATGTGCAAGCAGCTTTACCACCACAAGAATCCCCATTACGCCCTATATATATATATATACATTTAGTATATATATATATATATATTATATTATATAGTTACAATAAGGATTATTATATTAATTAGATATATATATATATTATATAATATATAATAATATATATATATTATAATATATATATTAACAGGCTCCAGGCTACGGCCGACGCAACATAGTTCAAAAAAGAACACATTAGCTGACACCAAAAAGAAGAAATTTATTGGGAGTTCGCAGAGCACAATTTTAATGTACGAAGAAGCGAGGTCAAGAAAAAAAAAAAAAAAAAAAAAAAAAAAAAAAAAAACAATGACTAAATCACACTAATAATTTACATAAAATTTTCTCTAATTGGTCGTGCGTTGGAATCGCATAACTTGGCAAATCTACGAATTGTGTTAGAACGGAAGTTAGTGGATCTCTACATTCCTTTTGGAACACCTTTCTTTTAATTTAGGCTATTGTTAGGTTATTTATATATTGTTATGGTTTTAATGTTATATGAAATGAGAGATCCCAGAAAAATTCTGTATACAAAAATTAAATAAATGGCAATAAATCTGGTTAACACAATTATTTCTGCGTTCTTCAAGAGCAGAAGGATGCTGAAATCGTACATCTAAAAAAAAAAAGTTAATTATTAAATATTTATTTATCTTAATTTAACATTATTTTTGTTACTTCATCGTTCTTTCATATGATTTTTGTCTTTTAAAATATAAATTTCCAAATGTATTCATCATTTTTGTAAGATATTGACATTTTTTAAAATACGGTGCGCTCCCTATATTATATATATATATATATATATATATAATATATATATATATATTATATTATATATATATATATATTATATATATATTATATATATTTATATATATTATATATATATTATTTATATTATATATATATATATTATGAGAGAGAGAGAGAGGAGAGATGAAGACAGAGAGGAAGATGAATCAGAGAGAAGAGCAAGGAGATGCAAACATTCGGGTATTAACACGCATATTTGGGCAAATATTTATTCGTACGTTATTCACGTGGGAGAAGCGAGCCGAAACTCTTTGTCCGTCAGAATAAAAAAAATTTTCGTATCCTTTTTACGGGTGTTACGCGAAGTTTGTATATTTAGGATCCTGCTTGGGCCTAATAAATAATATTATAATGAAAAAGAAAATATATGTACGCCCATAGATTAGAATTTTGCTTTTTGACCCCATATCCTCAGAAAATTAAAAGGAAAATTTCAAATGAGTTTGTTAATCATTCCTATAATTGCTAGCTAATGGTACGTTCGTATTTTATCTTTTAAATTTATTTTGAAATCAATATATTTTCTTTTTTTTCACTTCATTATAAAATGTTAAAATTAGTATACTTACATGTTTAATTTACCGTTTATTTAAAAGTTTAAAATATGTTAGGGAGTTACGCCTGCCGACCTATGTATACGTCCATTATATATTAGAATAATATATATAATATAGTATATATATAATTAATATAATATTATATATATATATATAATATATATTAATTATATTTAAATTTTTTTTTATAATATATATATATATATATATCAATATATATATATATTTATATACTCTTATATATATATATATTTATATTAAATATATATATATTAATAGTATATATGATATAATATTATATTACTATTAGAATATAATATATTTATATACTTATATATAGTATATATATATATTTATTATATATTCTACTAATATATATATGGATCTTACATGAGGGCTATAATAAGTTACAATAACACTCATTGTTATAGTAGTGAAAACTCGACATCAGCGATTGAGGCAGAAAGTACAATTACTCGTATTTCCTCTAGTGAGGATTTTTACAGGTAATAAATGTGGGAGAGAATTAGTTTATTAAAATGAGAATGAGACAAATTAGGAGAGTGTGTGGATATGTGAAAAAAGTAAGAATGACGCGAATAAATGAAAGTACATTGAGTGGTTCTGTGTTATCTGGAAAGGAACTGTGAGTAGTCGTTGGCTGTAAGCTGATGGTGTTAGTGCGTGATGTGCTGGGAATTCGACGCTGGAGAGAACGGAAGAAAGGTGAATAGTTTGTCAGTAAGTAAATGATGCCTGCGGTGACGAGGAAATGATGACGTTGGCCAAGGCGAGGAGAAGAAAGTAGTGACTTAACT
>JABUQX010007237.1:0-2500 GCA_015478945.1 Trachelipus rathkii | reverse complement strand
AATAATAATATAGTCTGATCTCTAAATTTCCATAACCTACAGATATGCAGACACACACACTAACATACACACACATACACAAACACATACATATATATATATATATATATATATATATATATATATATATATATATATATATATATATATATATATATATATATATATATATATATATATAAGACACACGTACTAACAAATGTATATATGAGAGTGTATATGTATGTGTTTAGCCTTTAAATAATGGATGGATGTTAAATTAACGAGTTTGGTAATATTCCCCTAATCGCTAGAGATAAAGTTAGAGGATTAGTTTGCAACTCAAAATTAGTCATTTTGATAATTTCTCATGGGCTTACCATATTTTGTTATATATATGTATATATTATTTTTTTTTTTTTTTTTTACAGTTTTCACCACCACTCACGGGCAGATCCCTTTTCAAGGAGGGAGGTGTTTCACCCCTCAGAAGTCAACAACTAAAGCAAATTACGCAGATGAGCACAGACGCAGGCTTTGAAGTGGGGGAGATAAATTCAGTAGGGAAACACGGAAGATGGAAGAGAATTCCACAGAACAGATGTGGCAGGAAAGAAGGAAGCACCGCAGCGAACTAGCCTGGAGTTAGATACATCAACACAAAACTCATGTGCAGATACAGCACCCCTAGTTCTACGAGGGCGACGCAAAGGTGGAGGTACGCGAGTGATAAGCTCCCTCGAGCACCTGCCGCTGCGGTACCTACCTATAGAAAAGAGAAAAGCACCAACATCGCGCCGCAAAGACAGAGGGTCAAGTGAAGTCGAAAGTACAGAACAGTTTATTAAGCCTTTTGCCTTTGACTCGACCCCTGTCCAAAAGCCGGTGAAACCCAGAGCCCCCCAGATATGAGGGCAGTACTCCATACAAGCGATGAGGCCCATTTATAGCTGGATAACTGAGAAGAGGTGAAAAAAGTCTCGCAGTCTAACAGAACTCCCATCCCAGTTTCTTTGAGGGCGCCTTAGCAACCGTTGTGATGTAGGTTTCCAAGACATTTTTTGTTTATGTTAAGCCAAGGATGTTTATATTGTCTACAGGCACCACGAGAGACACCCGTCCGAAAAGAGATAGGAAGTTGGGAAAGTGTCTCTAGAGAGGAAGGATTTGTAGAAGTTGAGTTTTATAAGAAATTGAAGTTTAATATAAGGTTCATACGACTTCCCAAGCCCGGAAAATTAATCCAGCATCAGCGAGACTAGAATCGGGAAGATTAAGACGAGAGGCAATTCTAGAAGCTAAAGAGGATCAAGAATTGAACATGAGTTGAAGACATGAAGGAGCTCGAGTCATCCTGCATGAAGCGACTCTTTTTTAAGTGATAGAGTTAGATGTGCAGCGTGAGTGAAGATCATTAATGAAAATAGGAATAAAGTAGGAGATAAGACAGAACCCTGAGAACACCACTATTGACAGAAAATTGGTAGAAGGAAGTCACCCATCAATCAACAGCCGATATTTGCAGCGATTTGAAAGGTAAACTAGACAAAGTTAAGCCAAAGAGAAGGAGGAAACCCAAATGCAGGTGCAGCTTTGGAGAGTAGTGACGCGTGCCATACCGGTTCAAATGCTTTGGAATATGTCAAAGTCGCCTCCACGCAAGTTCCTCCCCCAGTTAGTTCTCTTAAGGGCGGAAAACCATAAATCGGTAAGATAGGAAAGTATATCGCCAGTAGACCTCGACGCCGAAAGCCGTACTGGCGATCGGAAAGAATGGAATGAGATACCAGATGATCTAAGAAATGAGAGTTGAGGAGAGTTTCAAATGATCTTAGATATGAATACAAGTAAGAGCTTATTAGGGCGATAGTCTGGATAGGTTCATGCGCTTCTCTCCTCTTCTTTCTTCTCTTTCTGGACATCTATATACTGCTCTCGTTGGACATGTGTCCGTGCTTATCCAACACTGAGGACATAGTGTTTAAATAATTTATAATTTTGAGACAATAAGAGGAATATTATAGATATTTGAAACGTAGGGGCGGGTATGGAATTATGACACGGAAGCACACTACCCTACATAAAAACTCGGGTAAGGAGTACTCATCCTAGGGCCAATACACCGCCTTATTATATCCATAACGTTTCGTAGATTTCTAGGAGCCTCATGTCACACACTACTCAGTAATAATAAAGTAAAATCACAGGCAAAGTGCAATTATATACATATATAGTTATTATTTTATCGGACACCTTGAATAGAGTGAGAAGGAGGATAGTAATGAAGGAATTATATCAGAATCAGTATCACTAATGGGTTTAGATAGTTAGAGTATAGATAATAACAGTGAGATAGCCGAAGAGATTGAGTCATATATACTACTTATTCAAGTTTGAGATAATATTAAGCTACGAACCATATCAGATCGAATAAGAGATAGAGGAATAGACAGATATATACAGAATAGAGTTTAAGAGATGTTTATATATATATATTCTATGAGCACTAAAAATTCTTCTC
>JABUQX010007236.1:52500-106359 GCA_015478945.1 Trachelipus rathkii | reverse complement strand
TAAATTATTTTGTGTATATAAGTTCTGGTGGACTAATTAAAGATCAAAGTGTGTAACGGTAATAGACTCCGACTGATCGTTGGTCAAAGTCTTGTCTCATTTTAGTTAAGGATCACAGAACTATTCAGAACAGGAGGATTGACTAGAGTCTATTTTCAATTAGTAGGAATAGAACAATGGATACACTTCATAGGATATATAACTGCATAATAATTACCAAATTTGAAGGGATTTTATAACTTACATAAGTAGATTTAACCTCGATCTAATTTTATCAAGATAAGATTCTATATTAATATTAGTTCAGTAGAGAGTCGATAATTAAAGATAATATTTTTATTAAGTCAAGAATAAAAATATAATATAAGTATAAAATCAATATAGAATCAAATATAGAATCAATTTTAACAACACCATGTGACATGAGAAAAAAATAAGTTAGATTTGTATCTTAATGATTTTAGAATCTGAATTATGATGTTCTATATTGATGATAAGACAATATTAAAAATGGAGGTAATTGTTACTATATATATATGAAAGAATAATAAATTATTATATCACACATCTCTCAAACATCAATCAAAACTATAAGTAAAGTTAGTATGAAACGGATTAATAAGTATATATATTTCATTAGAATAAATTATATGGAGATATATCGCATAAATTGTAGTATAGCGTAAGGTGGGTCATAGGTTATGAAAGAACAGTAATAGAACTAAATATCAAAGAAGTAGGATCAATTACAAAATTCGATTTCAAAATATCCATTACGTGGAACTTTATTGCAACATGCATGAAATGGAGTTGTAAAGGAAGTAGAACACTATGATCAAACTCTACAACAAAATAGATCTGCACATAATGAGGACTTTGAAGATTAAAAATAAATGAGGCAAACTCTCAGAGACTAATGACACTCTACGGTGAGATTAAACACAAGTATTCTATATTAACACTCGTCAATGAAGTAATGAACTGTTAATTTAATAATACTAAATAGTTTTCAATATTATTCACCTTTTCATTTTCACTTATAAGCTAGCATCACTTTTCCTATATTTTTTTATAATTATTATTCACCTCACTACACTAGTTATATATTATCAAAGAAGCGCAATTCAACAAATTGTAAGCTCCTTTGGTTCACACATCCATATAGATACAAAGGGTATAGAATATATATCAACT
Source organism: Trachelipus rathkii (assembly GCA_015478945.1). NCBI lineage: Eukaryota > Metazoa > Arthropoda > Malacostraca > Isopoda > Trachelipodidae > Trachelipus > Trachelipus rathkii. The sequence continues at coordinate 105,165 of JABUQX010007236.1, read as the reverse complement.
ATTTTTACTATATATCTTCCCCTAAGTGATTATTTATGCAACTAATTCGATATATAAATACATTGAACTACAATAACCGGTGCTACCTATTATGATACTAAAAGACTTCACTAACTCTGAGAAAGTGTTGATTAGAATTCACAATTTTCCGGCTGTGCTTCAATTGAGAATGATTCGAGTTATATGTATAAATGGTTTGGTACTAAACAATGATGAAAGTATAAATCTTTACTATCATTAGTAATTTATATATATATATATTAAAGACATATCAGTTTACTAATAGTAAATAAGGAGTGTCATAGTCTCATATAACTCAAAACTAAATAGAGGAAAATATTATATATAATTATATACGATACTTTATAATTTATTTAATAATTTTTTGGATAATAAATACAGAGGTAATTGGTGTAATGTATCACATGTGAGTGCTGGAGCGTAAATGTGATGCCCAGACTGGATTCAATGAAGAAATCTTGAAAAATTAACAAAACTTAATTTAACTCTACTTGGCTTATATCATACAGTCGTCAATGGCACAACTATGCGAAAAACATTCCTTAATATATATATTAAGTATATATAATATATAATATATATAATTTAATATAAATAATAGATATATATTAGTATATATATATATATATAATAATATATTATAATAATATATAATATATAGTATATATATATATGGCGATTCTATGAGTTATCTTGCGTGTGAACTCTTCGCTCATCTCATCTCCTTTATTTTCCACGAGAGAGATGTAATCGGTGAAGGTGCGTGACGAGCTCATCATCGGAAAAGAAAGCTAAGAGATGACATAAAAATGTTCGAAAAAAAGACACACATCCTTACCAGACCTAATTTTTTTTTACATTTTCGCTCATTTAATGACACGCTCTCTCACAGTAATACTCATTAATTACGCGAGAACTCATCCGCAGTCAGTAAAATCAGACTTTATTTACCCTGAAAATCTACATGGGACAGCGTGAGATGATCTCATAGAACGTAGATGGTGATTCGTTATATTTATTACAGAGTACGCGCTATTTAATAAATAATATATATAATTATTGAGGTATACGTAATATACATGGACCTATATTACCAACTATATATAGTAAATATCACTTATTTGAAATAAATATTAGTGGATAGTTTTTATGTTAAACTTAGTTAGTTAATAATATATATATATAATAATTACTATACATATATATAATATTAAACAAATGAATAAAATTATTAATATGAGAACTTTTTTAATTTTATTTTTATAATGTATCACATTATTATGAAGTATTTTAATATATACTTTATTTATTATAAAAGAAATAATATATGTCAAATAGTGATAATTTTTCTCCAAAGTTTATTACCTCATAATATATATATATTATATAAATAAGTGATATATATATATATAGGAAGGTAAATTTACATATATATATTAGATAGTATGGACCATATACATTGGTGTATTATTATCGATTTAACTATATAATATTAAAATATATATATATTTATATACATATATATATACTCACACCGACTTGATAAGATATTGAACATGATACGTGAAAGATCGTGAGATTGTATTAGTAGTATATCTTCTTTCTTCTTCACTTCTCTTTGCCCCAGAGATTGGGGGTAAGTGCTGTTTACAAGATCGGAAAAAGCAAAGCACTCGGAGAGACATGACAACGTCGAAAGAAAGGCACACTTACTAGTGTGCCGTTTCTTGCTGTACCATTATATTTTCGTGAGTAGCTTTCTAGTTAGCTATATTAGAAAAAAATCCACATATTATGAGCGATGCCGGACATTTTTATTACTATAAATAATTATTAATATAATAAAGCTGTACGGACCCTACATTATAAGTAAGATCGTATAGTATTCTATAAATACGATAGGCAAGGTTGGACATCTACTTGCTACCATAACCGCCATTCTGCAATCAAATTAGTCCCTTTCACTGAATTCCGGCCTATTGCCACAAATCACTACATTGTGTCTCTCGCTAATCATTTTTTACAGTACCTGTGGTCAACGACGGACTGGGGTGCTGATTGGAACCACATATATTTTTATTCTTATTTTATGTAGTATATAAATATGACAATTTTTTATTAACCACTTATTGACTAAGTTTCAATAGTGGAATTAATCAATTATTATATTAAGCATAAAAAAACTTTGATGCCACGTAAATTTACATAGAACTTAAAACAGAATAGAATTTAAATCGTGTTCCAACGACACATCGCTACCTAGCTTAAATCATTCAATAAACCTCCTAAATTTCATATGGATGGTCCTTTCACATGACAAACCAATCTCAACAGTACTGTTGCTATTTATTCCATTCATTTACCCTTTTATCCACCCACAATTCACGCCTCCAATGGTGACGGCCTACTTCTAGATAGTGTGAGACTCTCTCTTATTTTTCTTCATCACACGAACCTTTAATAAAACACTATTAAATTACTTAGAATTCACATATTATTATTTTTTTTTTATGTGCTTCATTACCCATACTATATGCAACACCCCTCAAATTTGTCTCTGAAACAACATGTTGAACTTGCTAGTGTCTATATCTATTTATCAGAGATAAGATACTTTCACTCATAGCAAAACAAAACAAAGGATAAAATACATAATGTAAGTAGACACAAAATTATAAGTGACATTAAGTTGGTGCGATTTAGCAGTTCAGCGAACGATTTTAAGTTGACACCCTCCTGCTTCAGAACTTTCCTACTACACTCTGCATCGTCGTGAGGTCCTGAACTGTTATAACCCCAAATATCCAAAAGTGTGGAAGAATTTCAAAAGTCAATCAGACACATCGCCGACGACTATATATATAGCTTGTTCTAGCTGTCTCACCACTTAACATAACTTCACCTGAGGAGTGTACCCTCACTCACAACGTCATAATAAACCTTACTTTCTATCACGTTACTTTTCTCAGCCACCGTCCTGTTCACAACCTAGTGACAAATACTCTCTATCAATTACTCTCAAACTCTACTCAGATTCGCCACACAGAATCTTATATTATCACGCATTATAATAATAAGGAGCGCAACTATTCACTGCATACTCAACTACTAATTCTGCCCACCATGTCTAACACCATGTATCATGCCATAGCTGTCATACTATGATACTGTATAAATCATTCTTGTCATAACCGCTATCATATTACATAAAATTAGAATATAAAGTAGTAGACATAACAATACAACCCTTAGTCTCTACTCCGTATTAACCTAGTATACCTAATGACCAATAACCTTAGACACCATTTATTTTACACGCTTTCCTTATGGTATATACAATACTTTTGATTATACCATTACAAGAAGCCTACCACTATATATAGTAATAATAAACACCTATAGTCATAATGCAATACCAATATGCTAATAATAACGCTTTACCCGTATATTAACTAATATGACGCTGTTGTTGCAGATCCATCTAAAACTAAATACAATTTATTCTTGCTTCATCCTACTTCATTTCTCTATAATCATTTATGTTATCAAATGTTATACGGGTATTTAGTAATCACTATTACTTATATCATCACTGATCACTCATAAACGTACAATTGAGTTCTAATCCTCTACTAGTCCCTCAGTCATCGCTGCATAGTCTCATTTATTCGACCAATAATACCAGCATATATTATTGTATAATCATAAACTTATTATCCCTATAATATTTACAGTTATCCTTAATCACCCTTAAACTTATACAAGGGTATAATTTAATTGATGCTCAATAACCTCCATCCTTGGAACTATACTACTCCAATAACGCTTTATTACAGTAACAACTACCATCGCTATCATTCACTACTATCTCGCTCCGCTCTTGATCATTTTATACTAGTAATCTATCATATCTATATAACTGTGTGCAGATTAACCTTCTTTCAACTTTCATCACCTACTTCTATATATGCATACTATATTATCCCTTACTAAATAAAACTAATTAATCCCCAAAAATACCTATTCTTTCTTGCAGCATCATACCGCTATACCTATATAAGACAGCACATTCGACAGTAACTGACCAAAGACTCATTTCATTACTCCGTGAGTCTAATTTGTGCAGATTTTCGAAGTTTTTTCCTAGCACTCCCCATCAATTCCATTTTCATCACGTATCATTTATTAACAACACTCATCTAGTTCTCTATGATCATCATGACAGTGCAAATCCCACTTATTCTTTCTTAACTGCTATTCGCAGCTTGATGCACACTAAGAAAGAGCTTAACTAATTCAGACTATGCATATCTGCACTCATTCATCCTCTTACCACACAACAACTGAGGCTCATTCAGCCATATAACAGAACACATATCTCTCTCATTTCAATCACATCGCTAACGTACTAACACCAATTTTTGTACATACTCTGGTATAATCTGCACACACTCTATGAAATAGATACATGCTATCCATCTTCTTTTAACATCTTCATACCATTCATTTTCATGTACAGTCTCAACTCACCATGCCATCTTTTACCTTTAACGTTTCATACATCCTTTCATTTGTCTAAATGGGAGTTAAAGTCATACGGCCAACTTTAGCTACACATCTCTCGAACTATCTTACTTTGCAACTACTAACAATTGCTTTCCTTCATGCCTCCCTCCAATATTATGCTAGTCTTATCTATAAATCGCAATTCACTACTGAAATCCCAATAAACAAAACACGTCAGTTTACTAGCCGAGACGCTCTGCTTACATACTTATCCTACTATATTCATACTTACATATAAATTTCTTGAGTGAGTATATATTATTTCGATTTACGATCTCACAGGTATTAAAAATATTCCAATATTATCATTAATCACTTTTCAATCATATCCTTTGAATATCATTTTTATCATAAGACATGCAAATTTCAAGAAGGCATTGACAAAAAGACTGGAAGCATAAGAAATATCACTCTCGTGATACGACGTATTAATAAACGAATAAACAATATATTATTACATTCATCTCACATATATATAACAAACACTCATCGCTCATATAATATCGTATTACAATAATATCAGCTTAAATCATGATATTCATTTATATTATACTAGTAATTAGTAGGCACGATACTATATTATACATTATTATTAACAAACAAATGGATAATAATAACTCATATATATATAGATAAACTATCATAAACAGACTCAGCGCTCTCTGCAATTATAATAGACTATATAGTCTTAGTGATATCCAGAAGTGATACGACGTATATCAAGCACTGTATGCACTCTAACCTCTATCTTATGTAAAATCCACACAGTATAACTAAATATCTCAATTTAAAGAATGAAAACTACACGAAAAGAAAAACATCCATAAGCGTGAATTTTCAATCAGAATAAGCTATCTGAATACCTAAAATACAGAAATAATGATAATCAATGTCACAATCATTCTAAAATCTCTTTAAGTCATACACAGGAGACACAATTCCTATAACTCATATTTAGTCACTCAGTGAGAGGTGTAATATTCTTAATAAAATGTAATAGAAACACTCTACCTACCATTCTTCGTCTATAACAAATAGAAGACACTATCCATTATATACTTACATTATTAAGAATAGTTATTAAGACAGCCGAATTTCAATAACTGAGCGTTACCGATGGACTTTTACCCCGCCAACGTATTTTGAGTGCAACTATGGTGGCAATGAATAAAACAGGTTAGAAGAAAATCACGACTACCTACCTGCTACTTCAACTTGTGCAATTACCACGAAACTCTAATATTATCTACTAAACACTCAATCTCTCCGTGAGAACATCTGAACATTTTCCGGGCCCCAAGGTCAAGACGGGATTTCGCTCAGATAGTTCTCTGCTTTATCTCTATCATCATACTCTTCTCACAATCTGATATAATTTACTAACAATACATTTAATAAGTATATATATTACTACTCCATTACTAATACCATTATACGTATCTCACTATACTAATTGTAATACGAAACATTATATGGTGGTATACATATAGTGTTTTATATATTATATATATATATTTTAGTATATATATGTATAGATATACCTGAACTATAATACTGTCTAAGCGTAGTACGCAATATTATTAGATAGTAACTCTATGAGTTGTAGTTTTTTGAAGAGTAATTATATAGCGATAGCACGCCGCGTGAATCAAATTGATGATTTGTAAATGACGGGCTGTCACCCTATATCAAAAAAAACACTTAATACTCCGTCCCATAATAAATAGTAAAATTTGAATAGTTTAAATACCCTGGATTATGTATTTGTGACCATGGAGCTGGGATTATTCCGATAGGAAACGAAAACGAATTTAAGGTACTACGCAGTATGAGTTTGCATAAGTAACAAACGAATACTATCGATACGAGACAAGAGAAATCGTATTAAACTCTTTTACAGCCTCCAAAATTTTATAGCAAGAGAATATTTTATCACTGTCACTTCCACTCCGCACGCACTCGGTGCGCTCAGGTGCCACTAACGCTCAAGGTTGACAGCATGGTGAAATACATAAATAGCACAATTATTTCTATATAAGTGATCCTGGTGGGTTTCTTCTAACATGCCATTAACTCTCACTTGTAATCTTCTAGCTAATCCTAATTAAGCGTTCTCAAGTTTCCTCCGCTACAAAACTGCATGGCATTACATAAGTGCTAGAGCATAATAATACGAGAACTCGCGGATAACTATACACATACTATGTGACTGTACTAAACGTGCGCATATACTACAGTAGCGCTTACGCAAATAGGTGTAGTGATGTTCATATAAATGAAAATGATAGCGATAGAGGTGATTGTGCTTATCACCATGGAGGCGTAACATCTATTTCATATCAATTCCTTTCAAACTATTAACAACTTGTTTTAGACATGTGTGCGCTAGCTCGGTAAACCATACAAGAATCATTCGTCAGGTCGTCTCTTATGACTAATCAAGAAATTGTCGCAGTAGCACTTGAATTTTCATCCCAGAAATCGTGATAGAAATACTTATTCTTCGTTGACTACATGCATAAATAACTTCAAGATATTAGAGACTATAAGCAATAGTGAATTACTTACTTTTATAATGATATATATTGTGGCACCTATCTCGCTCTCGTTCGTTATTCTGTAGCATTATATATGTACATAAATAAAAAAAAATATGTCTATATATCTTCAACTTTTCTTCTTCCACTTTCCCACTATCTTTATGGAAATTTTTTTTACATGAAGGGATCAATTATTCCATACTTAACTATTCCACTTTCTTCTCCATTAGGACCTTGACCTCTGTAATTCAGCTTATGATATCTGAGGTTAAGTTTAAGGTTATATATATGTTAGTATAAAGTAAGAATCTCATATAATTACTAAACATTTGGTTCATAAAAATACATAATTCCCATCAAGCTTCTCTTAGAGCTTATAATAAACATTGAAATAAGGCATATAAGGTGTCTATTAATGTTAATTAATGGTATTCCTCGCTGGGTTCTACTAAACTGTACGCTACCGAGCTCAGCTAACACTGCTTGGTAAACTGACTTTTGTCTCTAATTATATACTCCGCCTCTTGTCCTAAAATGGAATAAGCGCGACTATATCTAATATAGTGACTTGTGACTGTAAAAAGGGTGAATACCGCACGATCAACCCCAATAGTCATTACTATCGATTAAACCTACCGTTTATTAGAGAAGTTATTCGAATCATATCCTCATTATCTGAGATATAGATTTAGGTAACAAAATCTATACCTTAACTCAAGGAAATTAGTATATTTAATAAGATAATATAAATTATCATAAATCTCTAAATCTATTAATTCTGATAGCCAATATGGCTTTAAGTAACGAAGATATCTAATGGAGATTACTTTCCCTTTATTAATGATTTACTTGGTTTTTCAGCCGCTTCACATTCACTGAATATCTTATTCAACTTGAGTTAGGTACTGAGTAGCCATATCAAAAGTCTTGCCAATATGAGTATATGATGGGACCAAGTATTAGATTATTTATTTAAATACATCCCTCTAATCTTAAATTTTACTAAAGACTTTTCACCCAACCATAATTCTTGAAACATGCCAAGCAACATAATCTCCATAACTAAATAAAATCAATAAACCAGACAACTATCATTAGCCTTCAATATAGATATATATAAAAATATATCTTATATATATATATATCGATAAATATATATATATATATATATTATTATTGATACTATATATATATATATATAATAATATTATAATAATTAAAAAAAATTAATTATTATAAAATTATAGTATATATTATATACTATATACCAGTATATATTAATTTTGTTTTAGATTAGTTTAGTTTTAGAAATAGTGTGAATAGCTGTTCTAAATAACTAATTAATTTTCAAAATTGGTAAACATCATAATGGATTTTCAAATCATAAATTCATGAAAAGGAAAATTGTCTAAATCAGTGAGAAGTATTAGCAATCAATTTTTCATTGCCTGCAACAATACATTGCCAGAAGATACTTTGCTGTGTGATAACTGCAGGAAGAAAATTTCTAAAAATCTTGACATACAATTCAGATGAATCATGTAGTTCCATGAAAGCTCACTTTTCTACAGAAAGCTCATCTTAAATTGCTGAAGCTTCCTCTTATAGTGATGGAAAATTCGATATATACAAAATTTTAAAGGAAACTAGATTATGACTCCAATAAAGAAGTGTAAGTACCTATTTCAGCTACAATACTTATACATGATTCGCTATGTAGTAAAAGAAATGACATGTAATATAACTGCATTGACTCTTATAAATGCATAACAACTTCTAAATTTAAAAAAAAAAATAGCCAAATCAGACTATCTCATATACTTTTAGGTGGAATTCAATTCAAACACAAAAGTGAATAATAGGAAATTGCAACTACTTGAAAAAGTAACAGATACTGTAGAATCTAAATTAGAAAATGACCTAGAAGAGGAAATACCAAGTCCATCAAAGGAAAATGGATCTTCGACTTCAGATAATTTCACTAAATATATTACGCTTGCGTATCTATAAAGGACTAAGTGGTGTATTACTAGAGTTTGATCCTAGAATAGAATGATCTCATCCGTATCTTCCTCTTACCTTCATTACATACACATACCGTAGGATTCTGACGCACAAACCAAAACACTTCACGTGCTTACCATGAATCTGACAAGATTACAGTTCACTCAAGTTATATCGAGAACCAAAATATGTCACACCGATCATTCGCATCTTCTTTTATTCGACTATATACATTAACAAAGGCATAACTCACGTACGCTTACTCTTCATCTTACATAACCTTTGTGTATATTAAAATCAAATAGTTGCTTGCTGTTACAACTAATTTCTCCCAATCAATAAGATATATACATGAAACTAATATATAGGTAAAGTTCGTCGACATCGACAGATAGAGTAATTGAGCTACACCTCTCGTACCTACAGGTTTGAGTCATGTATACTAAGTCGTTCAACTCTAGTGCGAAACATCCAAGCTTACCAAATAATTTATATCATTTAATCTAATATGCTTCGAGGATTATCCATGATAAATATAACCTAGCAATACCTTATTAACACACCATACTAGCTTGCAGTATTAGAAAAAAATTAAAAAATGGAGCCTCAGGAACACATTAATGGCAGTCATAAACACAATATTGGAGACTAATTGCAGTGTGATAATGCTTAAGTCAGAATGACAGCCTCTCACTCAAAATCTCTATGGTATCTACATTGTGTCGTAGGTTATTATATATAGATTTTTTTTATTTATGTCTGTCATATAATTGTTTTTCTGTTTATTTCATAGTGATGGTTTGCTATTTAATATCGAGACGAAAGAATGTGCTTATGTCTATATGATGATGGAGAAGATTGTTACCATCCTCGTGGAACTCGATTACATCAAGAACAGGAGAGAGCCTGGACATCAAGGTTTTTTGTAAAATTATTCGAGTATTATTTTACGATTCATTATGCGCATATGATTGTATATTTCAAATATTTATTAATTTAAATATAATAAGTTTTTTCATTCACTTTTAATTGATCCTTCATTTTGAAAATTTTAAAGGCATCGATGGGTAAAATGAAATTTTTTTTCAGGTGATGACAATAAATGTAGAACTGTTAAATAAAATCTTGATATTTCTTTAATATTATATAATGGTATATAAAGAAGATGCTTATTGATTTTTAAATCCAGTGCGCTAATGATCTTACTCTACGATACTATTAATAAGAGACAATTTCTATATGGGTTTTACTGTGAAAATACTGATGAAAGATCGGAAGCGGATTTTGATGGTGCTTACTTTTGTTGCACTTTTGTATGGTAAGGTAATTAATGTTTGGTTGTATTATTAGTATAAAGATCTATAGATATGCATTAATATTTATTCTTAATTGAAATTTTAAGCATATTGAAGCTAAAAGTATGTTGGAATTCGATTTTCTTTAGGTTTTGCAGATATATAGGAGGAGTATTAATTTTCAATTGTATATTCAAGTATATAGATGTACTGAGAGCGGTTTAATTGAGTGTCAGGACAACACACATTTTAGCAGTGTTTGGAATAGCTGAGATAAATCAAAACAATAACTCGTGGTGGTTGTACATTTAGCGGCAGGATAGTCTATCTTAATCCGATTACAGGATGTATGAAATATTAGTCTTGTATTATTTAAGTTTTTGGCTCATTGCTGTATATATTAAAATGCTTAGTTTTTTAGTTTATATAATTCATTGAATTTATTTAATTATATGATTTTCATTATTTGCATTATTATTATAACTGTAATAAATATGATGCAAACCAGAAATAATGGAAATATTAGTACATGATTATTTATATTATTATAATGAAGATTTATAATACTTAAACTATTTTATTTCTCTAAAATAAGATTGAGTGTTCTTTAGATGATCACTGTAAGTCAAAAAGATGTGTTTGGATAATATAATAAAGGTCATTGGGCTTATTTTCTTACAGTTTTTTTTTTTCTCTGCATTTTGTTTGGGACAAAAGTGATAGCTTCTGGTGGCCTCTTAGATGGTAGTTGGTGGTTACCGACACGATGATCTGGATCATGGATTCAAAGTGGTCAAAATGGCGAATATAGAGTGACACGGTTAATTAAAGAGTGTATAAATTAATAGTGAATGAATCGGTCTGTAGCATACCCATGAGTACAAATTGAGGAAAACTGAATAATTAATGATTGTGAACATATAATGTGAATCCATTTGAAACATTGTGACAATTAGTAGCTAAAACTTGTAAAAATAGTATAATATGTAAAATCACTATTTTGTAATAAGTGAAATGAGCTAACAAACAATTTCTTATTTTCAATAAGAGAAGAAACATTAATTAGTGAGTATAGAGTTAAAGCTAACATATAAAAGAGAGGAAATGTGAAATACAATAAAAATAAATTAATCTCATAACTGTCAATAAAGAGTGCTGTGGACTACATCTTGGTAATGACTCTAATATAGATGACTAGAGAGTAAAGTGAATTATTGTTAGAGAAATGTATGATTTACTTCATTCGGAAATATAGATTATTGATAGATTTTTAATTTATGCTTTAATAATGTAATTATATGAAGACGATAATGCGATATATTATATTATTTATACCTTCATAATCATGCGAGGGTAGTTATATTTGTCTAATTATTTTTTTGTTGTTGTTTACATAAAAATGGTGAGCATGATGTGTGGGTTAATCATCACTTATATGTGTAATAGAACGAATTGTGAATATCAATAATAAGGTTGTAGGACTTACAATGCATTGATGTATAGAATATATGTATTATAATATCACTTCAGAAAAAGATGGTAGTAAGTGGTTAGTGTGCAAAATATCTACATCACAAGAGGATTTTGTTAGAAAGTTCGGATAATTATTACATACTTTTAATAATTCAAAGGTATTACTATGATATCCTGCTGTAATACTGTAGGAATTGGATGACAGTCTTGAACCAGAGATTACCATGACTATGATATTGTTGTCTATTTAGGTCAGTTATCCAATAATAACAATCCGAGATTTATCTATTTATATTACAGAGATTAAATTAGTTAAGGTTGTATCGTGATTTTGTTATGCTACATTCTCGCACATAAGTAATGTTCTTGATTTCTTGTTGAATTAACGCTTTTAGTTATCTTATGATCTGTTCCTATACTTTATTCTATGTTCTCACTGTTACCCCGCGAGATGGACAGGCAAAGCATGAAAATCTACAAAGGTTTTTCACTGGGAAAATTGCCAGCTACATTGAGTAACTGTTATGACAGATCAAACCTCTATTAAAAGTGAGGATCGCCCTTTTGTGGATGTATTATAGATATGAACAGGAAGATCATATTTCATAAAATACCTTTTTTGTAAGTATCTTATGCATCACTGATACTAAACAACCAACATAAAAGATCACACAAAATAGTAAAATTACCGCCTAACAACAGAATGCGCAGATATTAATGTAACACTACGCACGAAACTCTAGTCAGCGGTATTAATACGATGCATTTTTTATGCAGCATCGAATTCTAACTTACTAAATGCTACGCGAACGTATAGAGCAAAACAAGATACCATACCACCACATTGCAACCAACAGGGTCCCTGTTCATACAAAGACTTCACCCCGAGTCATAAAACAGAATGAAGCCATCATTCTTGCGCGAATATGAAAAGCTATAACATCATCATTAGTCGAATCCATCAAGGACTGAAAATTCAAACTCGTATAACCCACGGCAAAAGAGTTATAAAAGACACTATTACTTGTAATCCGGAACCATGTGTGTTTCATCGACATGGGCATCACATCAGCAACAACATAAATACAATATAATGCATCAAACGAGAAAATTAACCTGCGTTAAGTAGATAATATCTGCATACAAATTTAATATATATATATTTCTTGGATGACTTATTAACTAAATAATAGAGAACCAATACAAACAATAGAACAATACTTAATCGTAAACCCAGAACTAACCAAATTAGCGAACTAAACTCTAAACCAGTAACTCAAATCAAACTATTAAACATTCACATAGGTAAGCGATCCAGAAGTCCAACTAAATCTAGATTAAAACCACAACTGACAGAATCGCTACCGATCATAATTCGCTCGTACACACACAACACCACTCTTTCCCAAGGACACTATTGCTTAAAAGACTTGATACACTTATACTTTCCTATTCACTATGTTTACACATCTTTTACCACTGTTACAACCCACACACTAAACACACCCAAACACCATTCCCATACAATCACTTTTGCTGTTACATTATCAAGGGTTCATTCAACTTCCACCCTATGTTAGGAACGTCAAGCCCTCTTAAGCTTTCAGTGTGGTTGTGACATGGGACAGATACACAAGATCACAATACACTCAGACATCTAAAACACCACACAGCCACACACACACGCGTTTACAACACACAATCATAACGCCATTTTTGAACACATTATTTCTTGAACGGATTGTTCATAAGAAAATGAATTTAAAATAAATCAAGTTTGAGAACCCAGTTGTGGATGAGCATGTTCTTTCGATCAGTTCACAATGCGTACATGGATATAAGAAAAGTATTTGTCATAGATGATTGTAAACTTTTTGGGAAGGATGTTTATGTTAAAAATGAAAGAAACAAGTTGAGCAAGAGCTATTCCTTCAACGTCCGATTTCATTCGAGCAACTAGATTAACCCTTCTAAGAGATGCTTGAACTGTTTCTGTAAAGGGAATATTTTAAAGAAAGTGAGAATTTTTTTACACAAACGAACATTGGAGAAATGAAGTGAAAAGTTTTTTAGCTTGCTAAGATTCCATTACCAAAATGCCTCAGTACTAATAAGTAAGAACACAGAAGATTCCAGAAGATCTTTAAACTTTCGGACATAGGAAAGATGGGTTTTTTGAAAGCCTCAAATAGTCAAGATACAGCAGGGTGAAAAAAAAAAGAAAGATTCCTAAAAGATGTTTCTAAAATGAGAGCATAGAAGCATTTTTGAAAAACACATTGTGGGACCAATATGTATTTGTCAAAATATAAAAAATAATGGAATAAGGGATTTGTTTGAAAAGCTATGAAATATCGATTTTTGAATGAATTTTAAAAATTAACTTTTTAGCTATCCCAGGTGGACTTTAGTGGAAATAATTTGTTAACCGCTTATCAACCAGTAATCTTTTCTGAATATTGTAAATGTTGAAGCAAAAGATTTTTAATATATAAAAAATATTTAGACTACACTTTCACCTAAATGCAATAGGAACTATAGAATTCAAGTAATCAATTTTTCAAAAAGAAGAAGATCTTTGAGCTGATGGGTTTCGATGATTTTATTATATTAGTTTCAGTTTACTAGGCTTTGCACTTTCCGATTATACTGCATCTACTATAATATGGAGTTTTATTAATAATGAATATAAGGGGATACAAACAGAAAAGAAGAGTGGGTTGTTAGAACTCCCAAAAGTAATTTACCATAATTTTTCTATGAATTCTTTTTTTTTTTGAATATCCTTGATATTTCTACCATGTATAATATTTAAACATATTGTTGTGTTTAAAAGAACCACAATTTGTAATAATAACTTGCTGGCATTAACTCTTGGCATATAGAGAAGAAAGAAATATTTTATATATTTGAACAATTTATTACTAATTTTTTTAATGTTTAACTTTTATAATTAATGTTAAGAATATATGAATAGCCAGTCTAATAATCTTATTAAAAGAATTTAGTTTTTACATAGAAACCGTTTTATATACGCAATGTGTTTTTTTTTTTTATATTTTTTGATGTTAAATAGAAAATGTTTAAAAGAAACAAAAAAAATTTTTTGGCTTTCAATGTACTGGTGGAGGTAATGAGCCAATAAACTTTAAAATTGTGAAATTTTTTTTTAGCGGAATTAATCGAAGAGACTTCCTTATTCTGTATCTTCTTCTTTCTGTTCACAACAATAAATAGTGCCTTTTTTACTATTATATTGGGGGAGATATAAGTGTTTTTTTGAATGGGGGTGAAAGCCCCTTACGCAAAGAAGATGCAACCCTACTAAGCTCAAAAAGACTGTTGGGTTGCTAGAGATCTCTAAACTTTTGATGTTTATGGAGCATGGCTACCAAGAAGAACTATTGTACCAATTTTATCAAAATATCGGAGAGATTGAGGGGTGCAAAATATCTTAAGCTGCTGGGTTGATTGTACAGAGAATGCTCAACACCTTTAGGTAAATAGCCCTCTGTAACAGCCGGATCGACACAACGATTTTTTGAGACCCAAAAATTTTTCTGTAATTTCAAAAAGATTTCTAAGTTCAGAAATAGTTTTTTAGAGTTTAAGTAGTTAGGATTTTTTTTTAAAAAAATTGCTTTATGGTAAAGCTTTTGGCCGATAATTCGCAAGCTTGTTACTTAAGAACTTCTTAAAAAACCCTAACTTTCTTCGGTGATACTATTAGAAATTTTTTTTGAATGATAGAAAGAGTTCGTTTATTAATATGTTTGTGGGGTCGCTTTGTCTACAGTATTACTTCAACTCTGCTATCAAACACATACACAATCACCTACACACACTTATTTCTCTAATGCTTTTATTTTCCTGGAAGCAAACAGCCAACATAGTACTAAAACGAACTCCACCAGAGAATTTGTAATCTGAATTCAAAGCTCTCTTCCTGCACAAGTCCATTCTTTGGCAAACTAAGGTGTGGCCGACACCTCAAACTTGCAATACTAGAACTCAAATCAAGGTTTCATAAACTTAGACAGAACCTCTTACATTAACACTTCCAAGATAGTAGTAGCAAGTATGCGCATGGGTCTGAGGACAAAGTGTTACAAACGTTCACATCCTAAAGTGTCCAGCTACCCAGATTCATGCCCAGAGTAATTCTGGACAGGTCGACAAATTTTTAAGCGATCTTCATGGAGGAGGGGCGGTCCCCACTGCGGTGCTGGGAGTTGGGGTTATATCTTAGGAGGTAAATGGAGCCACTCTGAAGGAGGATGGCCAGATTATAAGAAAAAGTAAGAAACAAAACATAAATGATATATATATATATACTATCATATTATATAAATTAATTATATATATATAGATAATATTAATATATATACTAATATATTAATATATATATATATATATTATATATAAATAAATATTAATAGTATATAAATATGGCAAAAAGGTATTTATTTCCTCAGTTGACTCCATATTTTTTGATAATGATCAAGTCGCATGTGAGGTTAGCCTCAATGTTCGAAATAGTTTGAGTCAAATCATAGAATTTTTACTTTTCTTTCTTTTACATTAAATTTAAAAATACCATTTTTTAAGTATTTTGAAAATTATTTTACGCACACACTCACGGGTTCCGGGGGGTAAAACGGGGGGACGGAAGCCCCCCATAAGATTACTTTTTGTGTTGCAATGAAATTAACCTAAACGTCAATTAAATCTAAAAAAAATAATTATTCCTTGCATTCCCCATCTGGAAGTACAAGATAACACTGTCACAGCATATACTACTAGTCAATTGAAGTCCTGGTCATGAAAGTAAAACCTTTATTTGGCATGTACTATATATAGTATATATTATATAATAATAGAATATTAAATATATGATATATTATAATAGTAATTACTATATATATATTTTAGTGTATATATATATATAATTTATTTATGATTTTATATTGTTTTTTAATTATTTTATTGCTTTTCTAATTAATTTATTTTATTATTATTGTTTTCTAGTGATCTATTGATTTTTTTTTTTTTTTTTTTTTTTTTTTTGTTTTTTTTTTTTTTTTTTTATTTTATTTTATTTTTTTTTTTTTTTTATTTTTTGATTATTAATATAAGTATTAATATAGTGTTGAGCAGATGCGTCGCCAATTTATTCCCTATAATTTTTTATTTCTATTTCCTCCTCTTGCTTTTATTCCATTTTATCCACTCTCTCCTCTCTTCTTAATTTACTAGCCTTCTTTTTTCTTCAATTAAACTACCCTTCTTATATTTTATCATCCCGTGAGATTTCGCCGACCGTCCACTCAGTAGCCCGCAAACGCTCCACCGGGGGTGCGCAGCGTAGCACGATACCAGCAACCGCAAATCGCACCAACCCATCATTCTACCAAAAAACACAATTACACCAGAAAGCACAAATAAACCCGCAACAAACATGCAAAAACAATCAACGCACGACATGCCACCCGGCTCTTTTTGCACTGCGCGAACCCGCACCTGCAGTCCGCACGCAACCTCAACACGAGATAAAAGCGAACCACCAGCCGCCATACCACACGCAACCAATCAAAATTGATTGCGCAAGGCCCACGCACCGCAACCGAGCACCTGGCAATAGAATATATAATATAGTATATATATATTATATAATATTATAAATAATATAATATATATTAATGTATATATATATTATATATTATAAGTAAAATATTATTCTATTTACCAAGTAATTTAACCTCTCGGAACGGAACGTCCACCGCGTGCGGGGGGGCCCAACGCAGCGTAAAGGGGCGCCATAATTGGCGAAGAAGCAAACAAACGAAAATATAAATTGAGAATACTGAAAAAATACATAATATTTTACAAGTATATATATAATAATTATATTATATATATATTATATAATATATATTACTAATATATACATTCATATATATATATTATATTATATTTTATTATATATATATATAATATATATATACTAGTAATATATATTATATTATATTATACTATATATATAAATATATAATATATATAAAGAATAAGATAATCTATTCTATATATATATAGTATCATAATATATAATATATATTATAATATATATATATATCTATATATATATATATATTAAATATATAATATAATAATATTAAATATATAGTTACTATATATATTAAAATATATTAAGTAAAAATACATTCTCGCCCGACTATACAAAGCCCTGAAAATGATTTGGATGTTGATCGGACAAGTAGGGAATAAAAAAATATCCTCAATATTAATCAAAATCAACAAACATTTGAAAAATTTTTGGAAAAGTTTAAGGGAAATTGTAATATTTTTTTTCTACTCATGCGAGCTTCCAATGAACATCAAATTTTCAGGGCTTGTAATGTCGGGCAAGTAAAAAATTTTACGTTAAAGTAATTTTTTTGGTATACTCAAAAGGTAAAAGTTCTTAAAAAATTTGAAATTTTTTTCTTTTTGAAAATTGTGTTCCAAGAACAAATTTAAAAAAACTATTTTGCATATACAAGAAAATTATATAGAGTAAAATGGTGCAAATATCTTTACCTACTTCCCTAAGACTGACCATAATGTCCTGCTCAAATTTAGTAGCGCAAAAAATTTCGCAGAAAAATGGAATGTATATTTGCAGAAATCGTTTCATTTCAAAATCAAACCTTAGGAGTAAAGCGCAAATATATGAAGTTGCCGGGGTTTTTAGAGCTTCCAGGAGGGGTGATTTAACTCCAAAACAATACTGAAAAAACGTTTACAAAACGGTCTTTCGTTGGAGATACCTTTTGCTCCCTACTATTATTTATGTGATCTTATTGTGCTATGTCAATACATCAATTTTTTAAAATGAATCATATATATAGTATTGTTAATTTTAGTTGGATCACTGATATAACTTATAATCTTAGAATTTATTAAAACTTATATTTAATATTATCTTTATAATTTTGCTTTCAAAATATTACATTGACTTACAATAAAACTGCTAAGTTTTTATAAATGGAAAGGCATTTTTAAGTTTCAAGTTATATAACGTAAAATAATATGTTAAATATCCATAAGGATAACCTAGCTCTCTTCTCGTGAAAGAAATATTGACTAGTTGGTAGAATTATCTATCATGAGATTCCTCTATGTCATGTATATAAATAGAATATAATAAAGTGAAAGTCTTTCTAAATCAATCCTATATTACTTGCATGTTTTATACATAAACTTTATATTTACAATTTTTTAATATTTATTGATATAGCGCTGATTAGACAATTAGTTATCAAGCTAATAATGTAGAGTATATATGTATTGTTATAGTTTATATTTAAAAATTAACTTTATAAACATCAGATTAATTAAACGAATCCCTTCCTGAGATAGCTTACGTATAAGAGTTTCTATTATTCGGCGAATATTTCGTTCCAACATATCAGCGGATATAGAAGTGAGCTTTTATGTGTCGTCTATATATAGTGATTAAATAAAAGTATAATCAATAATATAATTTTTATTTTATATAAAATAATTTATATATTTTAATAATAATAAATGCAAGAATTATTGGTGTATATATTATATAGTAAATTAATATTTATATTTCTATACTTGGAAATAATCCAATAATATACTAGCCTATTGTCTTGGATAAACTCATAATAATAGCCCGTTATTGCTTTATAATAAAGGTTGCAGTACTCAAGTAAAGAATGGGTAGATAATTTATTGTTTACCAAAGATTGATAGATAGGAAATTTTTTTTTTATTTCCGTCGAGTTATATATTTATAAATTTTACTCTAGGTCTATATAATGTCAAATTATAGTTAATATATCCGTAACTTATAATTATAGGGATTAGCTAACTGTTTCATATATATATATTAATATATATATATATATATAAACATTTTGGTTTTGGTTTCTTATTGGATAAGAAAGCACTTTCGGATATTATATTATTTACTTTATTAGTTTTTAGCTATTTAGTACAAATTTATTTAAAAGTATATGAATTTATCATACCACGAATATGTATATATATACTACACTAATACCATCTATATATAAATATAATATACAGTATATATATATATATATAATATATAATATATTATCTATATATATTATATATATATATAGTATATATATATATATATATATATATAATATATATATAATATATAGTATTATTAAATATATATTTGTACATATATATATAATATATATATATAAATATTATATATTATATATATATTATAATATATATATTTATATATATATATACTATAAGTATATATATATATAATAGTATACTATATGTTTATATTATATATTATATGATATTATATATTATATACTATATATATATATATATTGTATATAATATTATTATATATATATATATATTATATATATAACGATACTTATATATTTATACTATATAGTTATATATTTATAATATATATACACAGTATATAGTATTATAATTATATCTATTATTATTATTCCGCGTAAAATTATATATATTATTTATATATATATATTATATATATATATATTTATATATTATTATATATATATATATAATATTATATATTTATTTATATAGTGATATTATATAAATCTTTCGCCCATAATATATAATTAAATTATATATTAAGTATACTTATACTTATATTATATAATACTATATTATAATATATTATCTCTATATATCTCTCACTATATATTATATATATTATTAATATATTTCTATTTTTGTTTATCTATCTAATCTATATATTATTATTCTTATATATTTTATGTATAATTTATATATATAATAATTAACTATATTTATACCCTCGTTTATCCCCCTCCTGACTTATATTCCTCACCTCATTCATCCTCATAGCCCACTAATCACATAATTTCATATTATATATATTACTATATTATATATTTATTTATATATAATTATATTATATATACTTATAATATATTTATATAAATAAATATAATTATATAATATTATATAATTATATTATAATTTAAATTAATGATATATATATTATATATAATTATAATTAATATTTATATATAATTATTATATATATAATATATATATATATAAATATATAATGATTAGTATTAAGGATGATAGTGTTTGTTATTTTCACCAACTATTTTTTTGTTAAAAATTATGAATAAAATATCTGGTAGAAAACGACGTTAAAATACCCGAAAGTTATGGAGTAGGAAGGATGATGATTGCTTCAGCATGAATGTGGATTGTACCAGGTTACTCTTATGCAGGCATAGAGCCGTAGGCGAGAGCGAGTAGCTAGTTACAAAGAATTTAGGGAGATGAGAAAAATATCGGTATGGCGCTTGCGGTAGAAAGTTATAAGGGGCCGTCGACTAAGTGCACGTTGACGATATATCTCTAGTGTAGAGCGTATTTGAGGAGGGTTCATGATAGATTTCTATGTATATGGCGGAAAAGTACATATTTAACAAAAATCATTTACATAATAAGTATCAAACATTGATAAATAAAATAAGAATAGCAAAAGTATACAATAAAAAACAAGATGGACTGACGTAGCACGTAAAATAAAACTTTTAACAGGCCTAAAATTTGGTTCGCCGCTACCTTGACTAAGTGAAGAAAGTATTCTCCAAATTTTTGATTGGGGGTCCTTCCGATTTTGATGAACAAAACACCAAAAAAAAGATCTCGAGCACGAGTCTATTCGATAAATGATGCGAGGAATTTGTCCGTTAAGGAGGAAGGGAATATGAAGTGATAGACGATGAGAGAGAAGGTAAGAAAGGGAATCATCAGTCCGGGGCTTAGCACTTAATGAGTTTTGAGAATTTCGAAATGGAAATCTTTATGAGTAGACAGCGATGTTAAAACACACCAAAGCTCGCATATAGATAAGAGAGTCATCAGTCGATTCACGAAAAGGGGGTGAGACACACATGCAACACATATCTATTATTAAGTAACTGTTTGACCAACTTTTGAGATTAGGTCTACAACCTGATTATTTTGAACACCTTTGGTTTAATCTGTAAAGTTAAAATAAGTTAAATTTGTAATTACAGAACAAAAGTAGGAAAGCGTCCAATAAAAACATCAATTACAGATACACTTTTAAGCTTGTGGTTCATTTTAAGGATATTAAAGAGTAGAAATATATATGATAAGATCAATTAATCGTATGATAGTAACCACACTCCTAACCCAGGGCCTGCTTTCGAAATGGTCTTAGAAACTCTGTGATCAAATATGTAGTACAAATCAGGATCTTTAAAAGATAGTCACAACACATGTGTAAAGTTTCTATCTTTATATATAAATTGCATAGTGTTAGATTTAGAAATATATGAACCTTGCTCATTTCTAGATTCTATAAATATGTGGAGGTAATTGGTTTAATAGCGACAATTTTATTACGCGAGAGAGGTCGCTTTGTAGATAAGTGTTTATTTATCGACGAACCATAGCTATGGAGGCAAAGTATTTTTCACAAAAACATTATATATAAACGTATATATTATATGTATGCGTTTATTATATATAAATTTAAATATATCGGACTTGAAGATTATATATTATATATACTATAATATAAATATATATAATAATATATATAAATATCATAATAGTAAAAGAATCAATCTAAACTTTTAAGGAAAATTATAGTTTTAGTGCGTTTCCATATTGT
Organism: Trachelipus rathkii; assembly: GCA_015478945.1. Lineage (NCBI taxonomy): Eukaryota > Metazoa > Arthropoda > Malacostraca > Isopoda > Trachelipodidae > Trachelipus > Trachelipus rathkii. Next base: position 82,513 of record JABUQX010007236.1, on the reverse strand, counting down.
GTTTTTAAAGGACGCTATTTCAGTATCATATTATTTCTTGCCCTTTGATGTGAATAGTCTCGATCAAACACTACAAATAAGCACATATTACACGATCATAGGCAATATAAATGATTTCGCATAGATCATCATCTAATATTGGCAATTTTTACTTTTTTATCTATACTATAATGTAGAGTTCATTTACAAGTTTACAGAGAAAGTATGGTAACAAATTCCATTTATTATATTATTAATCATTTCACTATATCATAGAAAGCAAATGCTTTTAATATTAACATTGTGGTGATAATTTATGACAAGACAACAATCAAATTTAATAACTTTATGCGAGACGTAGGTTAGGTTAGGTTAGGTACGGTACCTTACCGTCTATTAGGTTATATTAGGTTTAGGTAGGTTAGGTTAAGTGATATTAAATTGTATAGTAAGGAACTGTGTAAGGTTAGTATTTCTTACGTTAAAGCTAGTTATTAGGTTATATTTGAAAATGCCTAACATGAAACGAACTTGTGTCGCATTTACATCATTTAATAAAATAAAAATATTATTTTTAATACCGTACATTTAAGAAGCACTTTGTTTGATCTTGAGTAAAATAGCATGTTTGAGAACAGCAATATTACTATATACCGCATTTATATGCTAATTTAAAAAAAAAAAACTTTCGAGTATATATAATTGACTTTTAATATATAACAATTATAATATATTTTTAATATTCACTTAGTAACAACTTGAAGTGCTGTCTGATAAGCTTAAAATCATTATCAATAAAGTAACATATCTGTTAATAATATATATACTCAAATATTATCATCTATCTAATATTTTAAAATACAATACTATAAACACACATGATTAAACATATATTAACGTTTCCGAATAACACTAGCGTGACACTAGCCTATATTAATTATTAGCTTTGATTTATTAGCTGCAAGACGACTCGATGTATACCATTATGTACCTATATGCCAGTTACTCAAAAGCTGCTAATAGGATAATCTACTAGTTAAATATTAATATTAACTATATCAATTATGTTAAAAAAGTGAAAATACTTTAACGCTATATAGTAAAATTCAATAAGATATTGTTAAAATTTGTTATTAATATAAAATAATACTAATAAATTCTATTTTGTTATTATTAATATCATATCACCTGATGCGTCAGCTGAGCTACGAATAATCCCCTATATATAATATCCTAATAATATATAGTATTAATATATATATATATATTAATATATATATATATTATATTATATATATATATTAATATATATTATATATATATAATAATATATAATATATATATTATATTATATATAATTAATATTACTATAATATATTATATTAATATATAATTATATATATAATAATGTTATTATTCTGTGAGTGTGAGAGTTTATCCATAATGGTTGCATGGACTCGAATAACACGTTTTATTTGATATAAATCCAAAATTAATAACTGTGTGCAAGTAAAAAGCTTTTCACACACCTATTAAAATTATATAAAAAATAAAAGTTAAATAGTAAATCTAATGTAATCTAACTCACGTTAACTCACATAAACATATAACCTTTAAGCTGAACCTAACCTAAAACTTATTATTAGAGTATATAATTATATGTTCATGTGTATCGAAATCCTTACGTTATTTATCTTGACGACTCAATTATAATATTTTAAGGTTAATTTTTTACAATTTATTCTATTAATAAATTTTTTAAAGTATGTTATAATTTAAATAAAAAATATTAATTTAGACAATACTAATGTTAATATATATTTCCGAGCAAGAATAACCCTTTATCCGAATATTTAATACATAATCAATTTATATTTTTAGTAAACAAAAAGTTTACAGTTAATAATATATATATATATGATATATTAATATATATATATAATATATTATATATTATATATAATATATACTATATATATATAAATAATATATATATATAATATATATATAATAGGTTTCCTATTCTCATTTTCGACACCGTATATGTTTTGAATATTTTTTATTTGTTTTTTTTTATTTTTTAATTAATAATACCTTATGAATGGTTTTCGTTCCACTTTGATACTGAAGTACCTTTTCTTCTCCAAATGAATTCAAAAGTTTAATAATTTTAATGAGTAACTATTAAGTGGAAAATTAAGACAGTAATGAAAACTGAAGGACACTGAGACATGAGGCCAGATGAGAGTTCATAGTAGCAGTGAATGTGGTGATATAGTTGCAGGTAACGATGAAGATATAGGTAGATCGAAATGAATATGATTTTAACAAATATTTTAACTACATTGTAGCCAGTGTAGATGAAAGGTGCTCAACCAAAATGAAAGGATTATAAATGAGTAAAAAAGATTCTAGTTGCATATTAGCAATTTCAGTTGACTCAGAAATTGGTATGCATTTTACCATGGATCATTTAGCAAGAAGGAGTTCACTATTACAGAGATGAAAAATCAGTTGTGCCAGTTTCCACATTTCTCAGTAGTACTCCATCTTCAGTTGAAAGTGAGTGTGTGTTTATTAATGAAGGTTAATGCTTATATACTACATCGGAACGGGCTAACAGCAAAGAGTGGTGAAGTACCGATTTTTGTAAAGTACAACTTGAGAATTTTTACTTCAAATACTTTAAAAAATGTCTGTCATCTGGCTCATTTAAAACTTTTTTTTTTTTTGTTAAGGTTTGTGAAAACAAAGTCTATATTATGTGAAAAAGCTCCACCCTACCGACTACGAACTTTAGGATGAAGTAACATTACTAGTTCAAATGAACAAAAATATCTTTATTATCCCACCTTTGAACAACAACTTCAAACTCTCATTCTGTACCATAATCGAAAATTATGTATTTTATTTGTCATAAAAATATTATGAAACGAACATTTGCGTTTTCCACAAAATAGATTTTAGGGATTAATGTGGGCCTCTTTCACTCTTGCGACAGAGTTATATGTATACTAATAGCCTAGTGATTCATGCAATTTAAATAATAAATGCTTTATTTAATCTTATATAAAAAAATAGTCGTAGACTATATTCATAATCCGTGCCGCGTATAAATATATATAAAGAGAAAAAGTAGTGCGCGGGCAACTACTCTGTGATAATTTCTTTACATGGTAGTATAATATTCTATTTTTATGCGTTGATTGTGTAATAAATAAAATATAATATACTCATATATACAGTAAATATGTAAAAATATGATATAATATGTATATTAATTAATATTCCGAATAACCAAATAATATATATCATATAATAATAAAAAAAATAATTAAAAAATTTATAAATTTATATAATATAGCATAAACATTCTTCTCATAAGAAAAGCAAATAAAATATATAGATGCATATAAAAATGTAATCTATAAAATAATATTATTATACTTAAAATATTGTTTATTGGCAACACAAATATCATGGGCATGCTGGGCAGGTGGCGTTCACTCTATAGCAAGAAAGAGATAGTCATATCTTTATAGAACATCTAGATAATGAATAAACTGTGGAGGTAAAGAGAGAAATAATTTAAATGAGGGTATAGAGGTTATCCTTGCCCCTTATAGTAAACCTTGCAAGAAAAATTACACTCATTGAAAACAGCCTCACTCTTCGTACTATCTAACGTGTTCATTTCTCTCTTAATCAAAACAGAAAGATCCACCCTAGTACTCAAAGAATAATTATGAGGATATATTGCCTCAAGTCGCATTCCAAGAGTTTACTTATAAGCACATTTATTTTTTTAAGAAAATGAGGAACTGTAATAAAGGTTGATTCTATACGTGCTCGCCAAAGATTGAGATGATTTCTAAAAAATACTTTTATTTTTATTTCAAAAAAAATATTATATTTTATTTTGATTGAATAAAAAATTTAAGAAAATTAACTCTTGAAAACAGCAAACTCACTCTTCTAATCTATACTCTGCCTTGAGTTCATGATTTCAAAAAAAAATACACTTATTACTAAACTTAAAAATACAGTGACAATAATCCCAGGACGTAAAGTGAATCTTTACAATAAGATATCTGTCGAGACCTTCCTTATTCAGATTTTGAATGGTGTCTGAGACTCACAAATTTATGAACATTTTGAGTAAAATAAATGTAGATATGAGTAGTTTTGGTACCTACAAAACTTTTTATTTGTTATTTAGAGTTCCTCTAACTAACCCCCTAACTTAACCAACCTAACCAAAATTAACTAACCTATATGCAACCCCGTATAAATAAATACTTAACTTAACTTAACTACTTAAATTTAGGTTTATATCTTATTAAAAGATGTGTCGACTCACGATTTGGACACCTTATTAATTAGAGAATAAATGTCGACCTTATTCATGTCGACACTATTGTTGACATCACTCTATGAGATATAATTTTTTTTCATGGCCGTGTCGACCCTTTATCCAGATTGACCCTTTCCCTTGATCGACCATTTTGGGACTAGTTCAAATTCTTTTGGGCTTTCATGTTGACCTCTCCTGGAGTTGTATTCCTCTTACAATTTCTTTCCCTGTATTTTTCTCTCATCTCATTTCTTCCTTCTTCACATTAATATATATATATAATATATATATATATATATATATATATATATATATATATATATATATATTATATATATTATATATATATATATATATATTATATATATATATATATATATATTATAATTTATAATTATTTTATAAATATATCCTTCTTATGTTTTAATATCAGAAAACTTTCAATAAAATTGGATATTTAAATATTTTAGTAATTTAATATTTGAATTTCAGAAGTAGGGAAAGGGAATTACGTCAATGTAAAGTTTAGTTCCTTTTTCGCATGTAAGTAGGAAACGATTCATTTAGCCTTAAACTTAGAAATAACCAAAAGGACTATGCAGATCAGCAAATCTATATATTTTTTGCTACATAAAAATGTAAAAAAAAAAATACAAATAAAAATCAGTTATGAAATATTTAGATTACACATGACAGTTACAGTAAATACAATTACATATAATTATGTGAATCAGCATATTTTTTTATATATTACTAACAAAATAATGTTAATATAAAAATAATTATATTAGAGTGAGAGGATCATCGAGCTATAGATCAGTATATAGGACAGAGGGGGGGATACGTTTTCCAACTCACCCGTATATGAGAGGAGCGAAAGAACCCCGCGTTCACACCCACAAATTACCAAAGAGCGGGGTTTCCGGGAATAACCCTCACTCCCCGAGGGGGTAAAAATATGATCCTTAACCCTGTCTAGTTCCCGGAAGTAGCCGTGAAGAGACCCCGCGTTACCTTCATCTTTTAGCGTGTATTACCCTTGGTGATATATAATTACCTTTTATGTTAATAAAAATAATAACTGAGACGGATCTGTAAAACGTTAACAGGTATCCTAATATTTTTTATGATATTCATTAGTCCGTCACCATCACATATTTTAAATTGATTGTATTAGGATTCATATACTAGAATATATAATTTATAAAAAAAAAATAATATCAGCCATATATATATATACTAATAAAACTGACGGAGTCGTAAAACATACAAGTACCATATTATTAATTATTAAATATTATATTATATCTATTATATATATATATAATATATAATATATATATCTATATTATATATATAATTATTAATATATATATTATAATATACTTATATATATATATATATATAATATATATAATATTAATATATAATTATATCTATATTATATATATATATATATATATAAGAGAGTTTAAACAAATTTAAAAAATTTTTAAATAATATCATTAATTATAACTTTACATATTATTATTATTAGAAGATTCACTATATCAATGCTTAAATATTTATAAGTAAAACTTAAACAAAAATTTATAAATGATTAAGTTTAAATAATAATTTAAAATAAGATAAATTAAAATATGGAATTTTATATTATTTGCTGCAATGAGTGAGAATAGTTACTATAGATTTAAACAAAATCCTCACGTCAGTATATTAAAAAAGACGTTAAATTTTGATTATTCCCTTAAATAAGTACTGGTTATGAGAAGCCAAATATACAATAGTATAGATTACTATACAACTGAGGGATCTGGAGTGATTCCTCAGTTTATGTGAGACTCAATATTACTATACCAAAATTAGTGATGAAATAACTGTATAATGATGGTGGTACTTTACCTGAAGAGAATTTAGAGCATTTATATGAGTCATAGAGTAAACTAGGAATAATAAAATAAGGTAAAGGGGAGAGTGAGTGAGTAATAGTGATTGTAATAGTTAAAATGGTCTAGTGGAGTTCTATAAATGATAATAACTTTATACTCATCAATACATTTTAGAAGGATTAGTATTGTAATTTACTATGGAGAGATGAAATTAAAGAATACATATTAGAGATTATATATTACTGAAATGAGAGATATAAAAGAATACATATTAGAGATTACATATTATGAATTGAAATAAGATTAATATTTCCCAATTTTTATATTTTTATCATATACATAAACATCATAAAATCTATTAAAAATTTATGTATGAAGTTGTTATTTATTATAAAAACTAACGTCATTTTGCGACTATTAATTTCAATCATTAAGATAGATCCTATATATATATATATTAGATTAAGAATATAGATTAGATATATACAGATTTAAATTTATAGATTATATATTAATATTAATCATTAATATTAATATGTTATATAATATATTATATATATATTAATATTAATATATATATATATATTAATAATATAATATATATATATATATAATTATTATATATTAATATATATATATATATATTATAATATTAATTATTATACGATACCGCTAGCTTTTAAACTCCTAGTGAGAATATCGGAGTCATATATTCTCACACACAAAAAAACAGTGCAGATTATCCTCTCTTATATTTTATATGCTCTCATTTTTATACTCTCATAAAAATATTAAATAATCGTGCCTATTACAGTTTTAGAATATACGTTAATAAAGAGTGGAGTTTATTTTTAACTTGTAACTCAGTATAACAAGCTTTTTATTAATATTGGCTTCTCCAGTAATTATAATATTATTATAGAATACTCGTACGTATAGTATGTTTCGTGACATAATCTTTCTTATCATAACATAAAGCATTGACGTAAAGATGATACTACCAGAAAGCATCTAGCTCAATCAATTTGACTATTTATAATATTAAATAAACATCTTCTCAGATATGAATAGCGATAAGAAAACACCCCAAATGATAAAAACGTGAGCTCGTAAGGCGTGAAATTATAGAGTTTGATTTTAGTTATTTGAGAGCAATGTTAGGTCCTGATAAATCAAATATCGAATACAGTGTATATTATAATATGAGGAATGATTTGAGTTGTATCATAATATTGGATTTGAAGTCCTAACAAACCATCATTAGAGAGAATATAAACTAATAAACATTATCATTGTAGATTTGCTAATATTATATTCATTATAATTATAACATAATTAAGAACAGTAATAAACTAAGATTATTATATCTAGGTACATAGCAACGGTGTTATTTACATCATGCCTATTATTATCAACTAAAAATGAACTAATAAAAAATAAAATAAATTTTATTTTTATTTTTTTTACTAAACAGTAGGCAGCCTAATTAAAAATTTTAGTATATCTATAACTAAGTTTTTCAACTAAATCTTCAAGAATATGCTAAAATTGTAGTGACAAAAACAACTATATATTAAAAGCCTCTAGACTTAGAGATAATTAATGTTTAGAACTACAGGAAGAAGCTTACTAAAAAATAACATTAGGACCTAATCACTTTATATAGCACACAGTCATAAGTGAATATTACTTCATGATGAGAGAGAGAGAGAGAGAGAGTATGGAGAGAACAAGAGGAGAGAAGAGCACGAAAAGGGTTGAGGATTCAAAAAGCTGGGGAAAGAACAGAAATAAAGGGTTTACATAAATGTTACCTGCTATCTGGTTTTGGTATTCTGATGTATAAAAGAGTGCAAGTATAAGAATGAAGCTAATGTTCTCTCAACAGTGAAATGAATGAAGGAATAAATTAATCGGAGTACATTGAGGGTTGAGATTTTTTTTATTATCTCAATATCACTGAGTTATCTATGTATTGTTCTCAAATATATGCATTCCAATAGCTAATTTTTAAAGTATATTATATAAGATAATATATAGTATATATATGAAATGCTTAATAAACTTTATTGTTGAAAATGTACAGTTTTTAACTCTTTAAATAATAATTTAAGTCAATTCACTTTTTTGAAGGTTATAATTTATATATGATTCGATATATAATTTAATATATATAATATATATAATATAATTAATATATATAATATATATATATATATATATAATATTATATATATCATTATATATATATTTTAATATTAATATATAATATATATATATATATTATAATATTAATTTATATATATATATATTAATATATATATTAATATATTATTAATATTATAATATTATATATATATATATCATACCTACTCTAGAATTAGTTCCCATATCAACTCACTCAAATTAATAAATAAGATTAAAACTTTTATAAGCCGTGAGAGCCTGGGCCCTATTTAGACTACCCAGTCAACCAATAAAAATTAATAATTAAGTATCCGCATTGGCCCATCTAGAAACTAGTAATATATGTTCCCTAGTATACACATAATAAATAAAAAAACTAGAATTAATACTATTATAAGTAGTATACACGCTATGAGTGAGACATATTTAGAACTTTTAGAAGTACAATACCAATAATAATTATAATTAAATAAATAATAATAAATTATAATGACTCACTCACATTTAGATCTCCCTCTAAGTACATGTTACTCAAGTCAATCATTATTATAATAATAAAGAATAAATAACTTAAATATGAAAAAGCCGCATGGTATCTTTATAAGGTTACTGTCCCCAGTCGAAACAAAATATAAAATTACCTAATAATTGAGAAGCCGACATTTAGTGAGGCCCCTCTAGAATGCCCCAGTCAAACCATAATAATGTGTGTGAATAAATCTTTTTAATAATAATATGAATTAAATATTAAATGAATAGTATTAATACAATATATAATGAAAGGCCACATGGGACCTGCCTAGAGACTGTTACTATGAGTCGAAAAACAAACAATATAATTATAATTAAGCATATATAATATAAAAAGTCTGAATTGGCCCTCTAGAATATTCCCAGTCAGATCCAATTAAATTAATTATATATAATAAGATCAATAATTTCAGTAATAAAGACCAGCATGGGCCTATGATTAAGGTGATAGGAAGAAGAACAGACATGATTAATAATTATAAGAATAATTTTTTATTTATATTCTATGTATATGAGATTATTGAGTTAGGCTCTAATTATTTTTTAATTATTTATTAATTAGGTTAATTAATTGGACAGACTAGATAGGCCCATGCTGCTTCTTAAGTATATTTAACATATATATTTATAAACCGGACAATTTAGGGGGCCTATGCGGCTTCATTAATATTAAATTATAATTTTTATTTGGTTATAGGAGTCATCCTAGATAGGCTCACATGCAGCTTCTGAATTATTATTCTTATTTATTAATTATATTGTAGATAGATACTAGGGACATTCCTTAAGGTATATTGACGGCTTTATTTAAATTATAAAATTTAATCTAATTTATAATTAATTTTGTTAAGTCGGAAAATCATAATATATACAGGTAGGCCCATGTAGTGCTTTAAATGTATAATTAACTATATTTACATTATTAAATTAATATATAATATTATTAAATAAATTAATCTTAATTCTTAATTTTTTAGGTGATGAAGGTGACATCTATGAAATCTAGTGGTAGTTGAGTCCTCGTCTTCTTTTTCTACTGGGCTGTAGGTATCAGAAATATATATATGCGAAGCGACCAATACAAGCACTTACAGGAAAAACATTAAAAATGTATTATATAAACATGCTATATACATACATTAAAGATATATTATTTAATAATATATTATATATATATATATTATATAATATATATAATATATATATATAATATATATATATCTTAAATATATAATTATATATTATTATATTATATAATGGGTGTAAACTAAAAGGGAAGTTATACGCATGATATTCAATTCTCGGAAACTGAAGAGAATAGGTATACAAGATAAATACTGATAACAATATTAATGGATCAAGCGGTTTATAGAATATTGTATGGAAAATATTGCAAATAAAATAAAATTACTTTTTTTTTTAAATTTTTTTTTATATATCAAAAAACCTCATTATATAACGGATAGGTACAGAGTAAAACTAATAACATAATATTTTAGAAACGTATGATATATGTTATTAAAAGAGTTATTATTTTTATTTATTTATTTAAATAAAAAATAAAGAAAAAATAAAACCCCGCTCACTAAAAGAGGGAATATCATTATACACTAGTGACAAAAGAGTAGCACAAAAGGTTTCCGGGGGCTCCTCGAGGCCTAGGTCTATGGCGGGACGATATCGGGGTAGGAACTTAATTTGCCACCCCTCTGCCGGCGAGAGGGTCTCCGTGGAACAACCTGCTTCTTATTTGGTATCTTGCGATGGTGTTGCGTCCGCGTGTGGTTTCCTACCGCCCCTCATGAGCGGATGACGAGAGAGGATGCCCAACCTTGCCTCTCTACTCCAACCGTCGGCATCGAAGCTCTCTTAGAGAGAGATATCATTATATAAAATAGTACTCTCCTTATCTCTATAGCTACGGGCTGATTCAAATTATATGTTATAGTTTTGTCTTTCTACCTCACAATCGCTTTAGGTTATTGGGGGCCAGATATAAAAAAGAAATCAGAGAAATAAAGTAAAATTTTTTTTTGACCATCAGTTTCCGCATATCCAGATATGTTTTTTTATAAACGGAATCTCTGAGATTCCAATAATTATGTTATCATTCCCGCATTTTATACTGGGCTTACCCTTTATGCAGAGAAATAAATGTATATTTCGGGAAAGAGATTATCAATGCGGTAACTTCATTTTTTAGATTTAGGCACTATATACAATTTATAATTAATTATAACTTAATATATTATAATAATATATTTATGCTATAATTTGATTATCCAATTATATATATATTACTAATACCTGAGATAGAGCTTTTCTACATTATTACATTATTTAAAATAATCTATTGAGATCACATCAATACTACTTCAGTAAGTCTGAGAATTATATACGCGTATAATTTAGCTTGAGTCAGATCATCTTTCTTCTGACATTAAACTTTTTATTGCATATGCCACTGAGAATACTAAGTTCATACGCCATATTTCATGTATTTAATTTCTTTACATTATAATTTTTAAATTACATTTTATCTTTGGGGGGAACAATAAATCTTGGAAAAAAATTAAAAAAAATCCAAAAAAAATCAAAAATTGATTTTTTTTCCTTAAAAAAATCAAAAAATCCCCAACGGCGAACTTGAATGTTATCTAAATATGTATGATGAGACTAGATATGGGTTGTAGTTTTATGTCATAAAAAACTCCACGTTTTAAAACAAGGATTTTTAATAAACAATAACCACATTCAAATTACTAATAAGTTGATACATTATACCTTAATTTGATATATTATCATTTTAGTTAACATAATATTTAGGCGAGATACCCGTTTTAACTCGTGTATACCTTTCGGGTAATGGTTTTCTTGTATACTTTTAGATAAAGAATTAGAGACGTCTCTTCTGATAAATTTCAATTCTCTATATTGGAGAGAGAACCTAGTGGGAAATTATAACATTTTCTGAATGGGAAGTAAACATTTACTGAATTTTTGGACTAGGAATTTTTGTGAAGTATGAAGGTATTGCAGCACACGTAGGGAAGCCTGATTTCGGATTTCCAAAATCGAAAGTGAGTTTCTCATGTTTCATTCACAAAATTAACGAGCAAATTTTTTTTGCCCGAGGGTGGTATGTTGATTAAGAGAGTAAATTTTTTAACCTATCTTGACCAAAATCATAAAACAAAAACAAAAAAAAAATTTAATCGCTCTAGCAAGAAATGTGGCCAAATACTTTGGAGACGCATGGTGAGGAATTTAATAGTCTCAAAGTATACTAGTATATCTGAGCCATATTCATCGAAATCTATGCATACAAGCGTTCAATAAAATGGTATAATTTTGAAATACGCATATGTGTGTAATTAAATAGTCTCAAAAATGACACCGGTTAAGCCCAGGTTTTAGTTATAAACTACTGTAATTTTCACAATAGAATAAAAATTTCCGGGTTCCATTTCCCTCCATCAATTGACTGGATCTGTAACCTCATTTACAATCTCATTCTTCTTCCGATCCCTTAAGAGATGCAATCGGAATGGTCCGTGGTCATGATCTCGTTGTCATTTCCGACAATAGGTGTGCTATATATTGTACACATTCTTTTGTGTTCATTTTTAAGAGAATTTATAAACAATATGAGCTTATTTAGTAAGTCGAAGCTATGTTCGAAATGCACCTGCATCTTTTCTTAATAACTACAATAAAGACATAAAAGCATAGATCTATTTTTTTATATAGATGTATATATATATCTTTATTATCAAAAGATAAACAAATAAAAAGAAATTGACACTAAATAATAACTGGATTCAATTCACTTTTTTATAATATAATACAATAAAATAAAATGTAAGTACCAGCGGGCCACTACACAGGGCGGTCAGGGCTCACCTTAATAACTAGGGAGGGGGTGTACTTACCTATTAACTAGTTCGGGGAGGCAGGACGCATGGCCCAAACCCAAGGTAGAGGAAACAGCTCTCTTATATCTCGCACCCGGTCACAGTTTCGAACTACTGGGAGATCACTTTAACTTTTATTTATGGAGCGGTGTTCTATAATACAATTGGTGATGCTATATACCTAAGTGTGATCTCATTAATATAATAAATAATAATAAATAATATAATTATAATATATTAATTAATTAATATATATATATATATATATATATTAATATATATATAATATTAATATATATATATAATATATATATATATATATATATATATATAATATATTAATAATAATAATAAATATTAATATATATTAATATATATATTAATAAATATATAATATATAACATATTTAACATATATCAAATATTATTATATTATCATTATTAATTATTGTTAATTCCTAAAATTTTAAATGAACTTCACTTGAAATTATAGGCAGTTTTGTTTATATATATATTTATAGTAATTACTATGATATCCACAACCCATTTTATATAATATAGTACTTAGTGATATTTAATAATATTATATTAATTATCTAATTCACTATATTTCACTATATTTAATATTATTCAATAATACTATTCACTATCGATTATAATATATAAATTAATTAACTTAATTAATTTATATATCCCCCCCCCCCCCACTATTACACTATTATATATAATATGTATTAACGATATATATCACCACCATTTATCACTATATAGAAAATATATAATGTTGATAATAGAAGGGTCCTAACAGCTTTACTTGCTAAACCTACTATATGGAATAATTTAGAAAATTACTTCGATATGTACGACGATTAGAGACTTGAGAGACGCATATTTCACCTTCTACAATTTATTATTTTAAATATTTCTTCTTTGTAAATTTATTTTTTGTATTTAATATTAATCTTCCAAAATAAGAAAAGAAAATGATTTTAAATATATATTTTTGCAGCTCTCTGCTTACCATGTATTCCAATGAAATCGATTTAATTTTTAATAATTTTACATAAATTTAAAAATTCAAGTCTCTCAAATTCTAAATTTTCTTTTCCACATTTGAAAATTTCTAGCTACTTGGTATCAAAAATCCCTTATCTTTTCTTTCTCATCTCTTACAATATTATCCAACCAAATTATCAGAGAATTTTCCTCAAGTAAGACTCACCCACTTTACAATCTCTTTCAATAAATCTCCTCTGGCTATTCACTTTCTATTAAAAACTCTCTCTAACGTTAGGTCTCTGTATTTCAGCTTCCCTCTATGTAGTTTTCACTGCGTCACATCGACGTGACGTCGAATCATATCTAATGAAATAACCATATTAACTATGACCCTAACTGATTAGGCATCTAAATTTAAATGAGCTCTAATGAACTCTTTCAACGCTGAAGTAAGGTCAGCTTTTAGTTTATACAACTCTCATAACGGCGGAGGTTTACTTATAATATAAGTTCAATGTCTAGTTTTTTCTCTTACTCAATATATTATACTTTTTGAAAAACACTTAATTTCAATTAGTCTCGTCGACAAATAGTTTTCAGTTAGATAGGAACTTATGTAGATCTGACATTTATATAAAATGTATAAATATAAACAAATTATTATATAAATTTTTACATTCCTCTGTGTTGTGTTTTAAATTGAACTATGACAATATTACCTGAATAATACTTATACTAATTGTATTATTATTTTTCCGAGTCAATCTGCAGAATTATACATTCCTAAATATGAGAAATAAAATTGGTGGTTTAATTAACTATAAAATTATGCTACATAAAAATATTAATAAAATTCCACTAATAAAGTAGTTAAAAAGAATAATGATGTTCAAACGGAAAAAGTAGTGATAAGCACGGTATAGAATTTAATAAGTTTTTATATTACAATAATAAAGTTAAGAACTATATTTAGGGTTTGTTTAGTTTTTAATTTTTAATTATATTAAGGAAGGAAAATAAAAATTTATAATAAACTTTTTTTTTTTTTTAATAAATGGAAATGATGATTAAATGGATCAATTTACAGACGAAATAGTCCACTGAAAACCATTAACAAAAAGAAGAAATCTATAGCTAAAGACATTTTTTTATTTTAAGATTGGGCCATTAATTTATTTAGCGCTGGACCTGATTAATTCTAAAGCCAGTGGCGAAAACCACTAAATAATATTCACTCATCTGAATAGCTAATGATCCTAAGAACTGTCATTAGTTTATTAGTTATTGCTACCAACTAAAATAATCTTCCAAAATTTTTTTAAAAAAAGACAACTATAAAATCTTCAGTTTAGCTGTGCCAATAGATTTCACTAATGTAAACTGGAGTCTGACAATTTTGCCTAACTTTTGGGTACAACTAGATCTCTAACAAGAGTATTCAGTTCTACCTTTGTTTTAATATGTGGTTCTAATGAAGGTGACAGGTGAGTTTCTTTATCTTGATTGATGAATCATGTGTTTCAGTATCACTTGAGAGTCAACTTCATCTCCTGTGATAATGGAAAATGAAATGATTCGGAAGCATCGGCATCTCTTTCAATTGTGAAGCTCTGTAGTGAAGCTGAGAGAAAATATAAATAACGTAAACAAACATTTTTTCTTCCTTGAAATACCTTTTCCGATAGAAAAAGTAAATAAGGCTGCAAATATCAATAACTCATTTAAGGTTAGAACAGTATCGTATAAATTTATAAACACTAGTAATAGTTACCTAAAAATAACTTCAATATATTAGGATAATATATAAAACTCATATCAATCATACCTGTTGTTTTCCTTCTATCTATTCCTTCATTTATCTGAGCTTGCTCGGAGATGATCGCTGAAGTATACAATTTAATTCTCAACAAAGCTAAAAGTAAAGATATTGTCATCGAGAGGTAGGAAGACACATAAAAGACCTTCTTGACTCTAGTGACTAGAAAATGGGACTCCAACAAATAGATAGCTGATTTTCTGATGCAGTTTCTTTTAAGTACAAAAAGAAGAGCTGAAGAATGCCTCCACTTATCAAGTGTGATTATTATTTCTAAAAAATAATAATATATTATATTATATTATATATATATATAATATTATTTATTATATATCTATATATATATATATATATTATATATATATATTATTATTATATATATATTAATATATATAATTATTTAATATTATTAATATTAATTATAATTAATCTTATATTAATATATATTATATAGTTATATATTAATATATATATATATTAATATATTATGTTATATAATAATTATTATATATATATATATATATATAATATTATATATATATAATAATATATTATTATATATATTATTATAATATTAAATATATTAATTATATAATAATATATATCTATTATATATAATATTTAATATATATATATATACTATATATTATATATATATATATATATATATATATATATAATATATTATATTAATCCAAATTATTATGTATTATATTATATATATTATTATATATATATATATATATATATTATTAATATATATATATATAATATATACTATATTATATATATATATATATATTTAATATATAATATATATTATTAATATATATATTAATATATATATCTATAATATATATTATATAATATATTAATATATATAATAATATATATATATACGCTACAACTACGTACTTATCCCTCCCATAAGACTGTGGGTATAGGTGCGGGTAGTACATTTAGGCAAACTGTAGATACAGAAAAAGTAGTAGAAAGTAAATATGATAACGCAAAAGTTACGAAAAGATAAAGCCCAACCTATACCTACCTCATCACTATACCTATCATTGATACCTTTTCGTGAGAATCGTCTGAAGACAGAAAACCATATAACCCAAGAGCTTCACGGACTTAGCGAATTATGGACCCTAACTAATCGGCATCTCGTCTAAATGTTATGAGGTTTTACAATATCCCTTGGCCAAGGTGGGCCATCAATCACTTAATAACGTATCTCACAAATTAATATGACTCATATTATATACCTATACTCTTTAATTAATGCTCAATCTTTCTTCTCGCTCTGCAACTTCACAATTTCTACTCCTTACCAGGCCTTTACCTTTAACTATAACTATATCAATCTCACCTTTTATCTTTTATTTGAGGGTCATCCCTGCCTATTGGTCGTAATTTCCCAGCACCACTCCGTATCATAAATTAATACTAAATTATCACGCTTAACATAAAACTCTAACTAAATCATTATATATACTACCCTACCATTATATATATCCTTTTCACTAATATGAACCGATTAAATCGAACTTCAATGTACTTTCATTATATTCTCTCTTTACTCACTTACCTTTCTTTATACACACTCTATAACATAACTTAAAACTTATTCAAATGTTCTATATATATATCCTCGTTTTTCGTGGGCCTTCCTAACATTCAAGTATAAATTATATATATATATATATATATATATATATATTTATACTATACCACGCCCCTAAAGATTGATTGTCAATATACTGAAATAACATTGTCACTTTAGATCTATACTTTCATATAAGACTCCTAGACCATGTTTATATATATTTATATTATTATATATATATATTAAATAATTAATTATATATATATATATAATATATATATATAATATTATATTATATATATATATATAATATTATAATATATATATTATATTAATATATAATACTATATATATATAATATATAAATATATATTATACTATATATATAATAATATAATTATAATTAAAATATATTAATATTATATTATATATATATTATTTAATATTAATATATATATAATTAATAAATATAAACCAGGGGTTATAGTTATTATATAAATATATACTGGAACCATTTGAAAACATTGAATAAAAGCCCACCCACCTTATATATATACTAATAATTAATATCTATTATATATATCTTAATTTATTTTGTCTTTTTTTTATTTATTCATAACTCACACTAGCTAACGAATAAATACCGGGTTATAGATTGGGCAAAATCAACGGAACTTGACACTTACGATGCTTATATATATATATAATATATTAATAATATATATTATATATATATATATATATATATTCATCTATTTATATATATATAATATATATTACGGTATATATTATTATATTAATATTAAATTAAATATATATTAATTAATATATATAATATTATATTATATATATACTTAAATATATATTTATTCATATTATTAATATTATTAATATATATATATTATATCATATATATATATATATATATATACTAATATATATACATTTATATATATTACATAATATTCATAATTTACATTATATAATAGTTATTAAAGTGGATTACAGGTAACAATATATTTGATTTGATATATATCAGAGCCTGGGCGTTGCCGCAGCCGTTAGTTGCGCCCTAATGGTCGCTCACACAATAGTCCTATTTCTGTTGAGGCCCGCAAGAGCTTGCGAATAGGTCTCCAGTATAAGTGCCACATGTCCATATTCTTCTAACTAGTGGCAGTTGGACGCACAACTTAGATGTCTTTGACGCCTGTTTGTTGGATTAATCGCTAGTAGTCAATAAACTTTCTAAATTGATTGTTTCATATTAATTTATATAAGCAATAAGGGTTATGATGGGTATTCGAAAGTAACACCTGTCACCTAGTATATAATATAGTGTGGTGTTTTATATTGGAGTGTTATAGTAGATGATCTTGACACTGAGCTTCAGCTTCTAGGCTCTTCTTGGCGACCTTATTCACGTTTTGTTCCACGGAAGTTGAGCATGTATCTCACTTTAGTTGATTTAAAATTATAATAAATAATAATAACAATTAAAGAGGAATGTTCCAGAGAATAAATCTCACATTCACCAGCCAAAGTTTTAAATCACTAATGGAATGATATTTTGGTGACGTAAGAGAATGTAAAAAATCTTTCAATTAATTAGCCTTTAGTCTCAGTTGACTTTTATCCTTTCAATTTTTTTATCTTTTTTTTTTCTCAATAAAACCCAGATAAATAGTCGCAGATGTCTTTTCTATGTAGTTGATTCAAAGATGTTTTAACAAGGGAGTAATGAAACATAGATATAATACTCAATGAGTGGACCAACCTCTATGGTCTGAAATTCTCGCCTGCCTCTAGAGAAAGTTTGCAACTTCTGATCGGAGTGCGCTCAGATCGCTGGACCGCAATACTAATAGGGCGCGCACTCATCGCACATGGGACTCAGGGGTAAAGGGACGCATTAGCGAGTGAGATAGCTGCAGAGGAGTATAGTAGACATGAATTAGAGTTATGATCGAGAGATTTTTAGTACCGCATACAGTATCAAGATAAACCAGACCTTGATGTTTTCCTCTCTCATGTAACAACGCCTTGCATATTGTGTTAGATATAATTCGCGCACGACAGTCAGTAATTGAGTCAAACTTAAGCCCTACGAGAAACCGTGGCAGCCTTTACCTTTGGCGAAGTTCGCTGGCGCCAATCGGCAACATTGATGTGACAAAATATTAGGGCAAAGGCGCTAGCGCCACCTAGGTCCAAGCGGCATAGGGGCGTACGCGAGGCACTGCGCCGTCACTTAGTCACCATTACAAAAATACTCTGTGTAGAAGCAACTCTACAGGGGCTTTGAGTCGCTTAGTTTATCATAGGTGGAACACTAAATAACCTCACAATTACTACCACTATCTATAACAAATAATTTCTATATATCTCACCTAGCATGGCACTCCTATTATGCCCTTTTCTTATCACGCCTCTGCCATATACTCAACATTCCTTACTCCTCCAGTAGCTCATATATCCTCATTTGTCCTAGACTCAATTCACTTTACCTTCGGGTCTCCTCATAGCTCGTGATATCGATTCCCAGCGCACTTTTCACCACTCATATATATCTAACTCTCACTTATATACCCATATCACTTGACTTATATATCATATTATTTCTCACTATTATTGAACCATAACTCATCTCCAATGTATATACTCTTACTTTATTCCTAGTTAATTACATATATTTTACTCTCTTTATATCAACCTATTATATAACTCAACATAAATTACCCTAATGTACGTTAATTATATCTCTCATTTTATCATATTCTTCTCTCAGCAAACTCACCCCTAAGATAGTCCATCTGATTTGTCCATTCTCTGAACACACTTGATATACTTTTAGAATCTATATACATCTATACCTTCTATTTTATACTCCAGACCATAGGTTATCACTATCATAATATTCTATCTTTTCAATAGTGGCCTTATACAATCTAATATCCAAGACCTGGGAGCTCATAACGGATGTCGCTAATAACATAATGATGCAATTCGGAATTAAGTAAAACGCAGATTATAAGGAGAGTATGACAAAATGTCGAAGACAGCCCAGCCTGTAAACCATTTAATTAGTTGAAAAACTTCGTCTACAATATGTACAATAGAAATTATACACGCCTAGATAGTATTCTCATTTGGAGAACCTTATATATATATATATATTATATACTATATTATATATATAATATATATATATATATAATATTATATATATATATTATATTATAATATCAATATCAGGGGACGGCGCCGGTGCCTTTTTTTGGCGGGTCAGGAAACTAGGACCTCAACATAAATGGTAAATCCGTCCTACTAAAAATGTAAGGGATTCATAATTACCTCACTTGTCACAGTGGGTACCTAAATACCAGATATTAAGCACTCACCCTCATGAATATATATATATATATAATTACCAATAACCTAAATATATAACCTAGCTCAATATCCTCATATCTACTATATAATGCTACTTGATTTCTCGCTCATGTGCAAAATAACTCACATTTCTATTCATATCATATGTATACATTCGTTATCACTCACTCGCTCATCCACTTTCTCTTTTCGGTCTCCCGCCGGTCAGGTTGACCTCAACACTACTCTCTTACACTTATACAATATCTCAGTACTTAATACCTAATATTACAGAATTCTTTTCATTCATATCTATATTATTCCTTATACTACTTGTCTCCAAAACATCTTTTAATCATACTTACATTTATATATTATCTCACTCATATCATTTTACCTACATCATTTCTCACTTATATAACACCTAACACATATACTCTTCATATAAGTTATTATTTCTCACTCATTTATTATTAATTCTTTATCTCACACTCCTAGCATGAGTCCTTAAGATTGGTCCATTATGAACCATACATTAAAATTTAGTAACTTTAGATCTTATATACTTCTTAATTACTCAGATCATAAACTATAGACTCACATTACTATAATAATACAAATTATAAATAACAGGTAACAACATATCAGTCATGTATAGACTACTATGACTAGCATCACATACACCATATATTAGTACTTATAGTCTACTATTTACTTCACGAACGATTTCTTGCACCAGCACCTTCTTATCTAAGCTTATTCACAACTTTCTACTACTTAACATATCTCAGCTATTAATCCAGTTATTCCCTTACTCTAATTATCAATATACACATACCTATTAATATTTTAAACTCAAGACTCACTTGTAATTTAATATAATTTCCCTTAACATAACTTTTATCAACACTGAGGCCTTGATCCTCACTTCACAACATAACTTTAATATACTATATCTACGTTTATTATTCAAACCCCTCCTTATACATACCTATATACTATATATACCAAAATCTCTCTACCTAATATCCTTCGCTCAAAAACTCGTCTCAGATTCGCCACACTCAAAGAACCAAATCACATGCGCTGTCTAATATTTATACTAAATCGGTTTAGGTCGGTGTGGGGTTTCGATTAGTCATCCCGACTCAACTTTTCTTTGGCAATTCACTCCGGTATACTCACATCCAGATTTCACTTAAAAACATTTAAAGTTATCGCACTTAAATTACTGCCTCTCGATATCCAGCCAACCGTACTGAGATATAAATCATAATAATCATAAAAACCCGTCCTACCTTCTCGTAAGAATTAGTTAGACATAGCTACAAGGAGTGAAGATCATGATTAATCAGCTATCGTGTGCTTCGCTACATACAGCTACTTATTAAATTCCTTATAAAGAATTTTATTTTTATATTTAGTGTAATTTGTAATATTAATTTTATGTCATTTAATCAGCATATCTTATGAATGAGAAGGGCCTTTCAATACAACCAAGATTCGTACCAAAGCATTTTCTTGCATTTTACAAGACATAATAATAGTCTAGGATAAATAATATATGGCAAAATTTTTAAGGATAAATACGCGCATAGACTATCACTTATAATTATTATATGAGAGTCATACTACTATTTGAGATCTCCCATAGCAAAGTTCAGGAACCTTATTCGCAAACAGTAAATCAAAAATCACATTAATCTCAATATATCCATTATATATCAATAATACCTGCCATATTGCTTCAAGCTTCCCTATAAACTCTATCATACCGCTGTTGTAAATCCTAATAAAACCTAAAATTATAAATTTTTATTTCATTCTGGAAGCATTTATAATATTATAGTTCATTTATTTCTCAATCAATTTGATTTCAATATGTAAAGATTTGATCCACAATATCCTCTACCACTCCTAAATACGCCTCAACCTGTTTCTTATCAACTACCAATCAGTTCACTTCAGTCACTTCGACGTATACTACACTCTTTTCGACCAAAATATATATATAAGCATATCCATATTCTCTACAGAACTTTTATTTATTCTCACATTTTATCCCCTTTATAATTTCATGCTCCCCTTTTCTCCTTACCCTTATATAATTAGGTGATTACTATTACCGCTTCCTCAATCCCTTGGTAACTATTCAATGGCCTCATCATTAACGCTTAGTGTTGGACCCTGGTCTTCCGAAGAACTCCTTAAAAAGTGAAATTATCACCCTCCATATATATGTTGGGCTCTGCCTATGCTCGGTATGGGGGACGATAGGGGGGGACATAGATTCACGATAATATCCCGGATGCCGAGCGTTATAGTCGGTGCGCCGAGAATCTTCCCATTCTTTCACCACTC
Source organism: Trachelipus rathkii (assembly GCA_015478945.1). Lineage (NCBI taxonomy): Eukaryota > Metazoa > Arthropoda > Malacostraca > Isopoda > Trachelipodidae > Trachelipus > Trachelipus rathkii. Next base: position 59,506 of record JABUQX010007236.1, on the reverse strand, counting down.
TTCCTCAGAGATACCCCTAACTTAACCAGTCCTCACTCTACTAAGACGTGGAACCCGTGTGTTCCCAGAGAGACATCCTATCTCCGCGACGTTGCGTGTGGATCTAAGTCCCCGTCACATATCCACCATAGAAACGGCGCAGCGAGAGACCCACATTCAGCTCACGACTCTAACCGCTAACCATCGGGGCTGGTCTCATAAAACTGTTAATATGTGCAAGCATTTCGAAAGTGTTAACCTTTCACCACAACCCTCCCCCGCGTGCGACGTTTTTCCTTATTTTGTCGATCAGTTACAAGCACCATCAATTATTCGGATGTTATTTTCGTTAGTCCCTGTTTATTATCCCAACTCTTACTTCCTCCATTCTCTATATAAACTCTCGGGTCGCGGGCTTTCTCGTTACCAACGATAGAGCTTTTCTATATTTGGCGCGGTCAAAGTCTTTTTTGTTATTGTTTTCTCGTGCACTCATCTGCACCTTCACTCGCTATCCAAAACTGTTCATCAATTTATGCTCATCTTGTTTCTCCTAACGTTGTATCTTTTAGGTATCATTTTTTCTACTTTTTTCCTCGTATAGCGTTCCTGATGCGGTTTGTTCTTTCTTGAGAATACTTTTCCTGAGTCATAGTTTAGATGCACTTTTACGTAAGCAGCTCTCTACATATACCACTTAAGCTTTACTTTTATTATTATTTCACCTTTAAACCGTATACTTTCATTCAATCATATATATTCATCAAATTTCCACAACCTAATTTATAATTACGCTTGATTTACCATTCTTATACTTCCTAACTTTAGCAGCATCCACTAAATACACTTCTCATTTATGTCACTAACTATAACAATTGCTTCCTTATATATATCTATTTTTTAGCCATACCCTAAGATTTGTTACAGTATGCAACTTGTTTTCACAATTTACAATAACCGATTTCTATAGCGAGACGTCATATCTTTAAAATAATTAATATTATGAATAATTATACTATATGAATTTATATCGTATATATCCAATACTGTATACGATATATCTGATTATTAAGTTCGGATTAACATTAGATAAATGATTAGATATGACTTCAGTACGAAATAATTTGAATTTTTACCTTAATATAATATAATTATATATATACGTATATATATATTAATAATATTGAATATATTAATATATCTATATATATATTTATATATAATAATTATTAATATTATATTAAATTAATTTATATATATATATATTAATAATATATATTTAATTAATATTATATTATAATTATATCTATATATAATATATATATATACTTAATTAATATATATTAATTAATATATATATATATAATATATATATATATATATATATAATATTATATACACAGGTATATATATATTATTAAATATATATATCTTAGCTTTTTACTATATCGATTTCCTATGACTCACCGTCCCGGTTCCTACGAGAACGGGCTATTCGAGGTATTTAGTGTCACACTATTGAAGGGCTACGAGTTCAGAAATTCCAGTTATAGAAAAAGCGGTATTGATAAGTTATATGTATGCCTTGATGTCATTCAAAGTCACGGCAGTCTATAGCTAAGAGAATGTTATTACTGTTGATTCGATTCAGTTATTATATTATATTATACTGATGAGATATAAAATATCTTTAACAGCTGGGGGTATGGGGGGAGAGTGTCATTATTATTGATACTATTCCCATTGTTATTATTATTAAGGTCCTAAGTACAAAAAGTATAGTAAATTGGGAAGCACTGTAGATATTTACAAGGCAAAACGGATATAATTGAGAGGTATATTTATTATAGGTGTATTAGATAAGTGTTATTGAAGTATGAGTATTTATTGTATATAATATATTAGTAGGTGGTTATAGCGGGTTAATTAGTTCTTAGAGTTACTTGTGTTACATGAATGTGTTTGATTGTTAAATGGGAGTATCTGAGGTTGTTGTGAGCTGCTAGTTAGTGTGTGAGTATGGAGAGGGGGGTGGTGGTGTGTGTGGGGGGGTAAGGTGTTTGTTTGTTCATCAATCTTCATTAAATTCGTGGTATATTTATGCTTCCCATATATATATATTAAACTTAGAGGGTCAGGGTTCTTACTATCAATCACATGCGCTTCGGGAATCCGTCGGACATGACTATAGAGTATTTCTAGGTATCAATAATATGTTAAATAGTATCTAGGGACCAAACAAACCTTACTACAGTCTACCATTATTGATAGAAACTGTGGCGGAGAAATAGGATTGAAAGATATCGATAATTAACTCGAAAAATGAGGGAATAAGAAGAAAACTGAAAGATTACGTATGTGACGAGGTCACATGCTAGGGCTGAATCAAGAATCAAAAGAATGACATCACAGAGCAATACAATATCCTCAGAGAAAGAAATATACTTTATAACTAATATCTGAGAGTGTGAAGACCTAAAATAAATAGAAATCAATCCTAAATAGGATGAAGAAAGAGAAGTTTAAAAAAATAATAAAAGAATTGGTATAGAAAAGTATACAATTCTAAAAAGTACGAGTTTTCAATCAAAACCAAAAAAAAAAACAATTAAATTTTATTACCTGAACAGCTCCTTCAATGACAGGAGGATTTCTAAACACTTGTTTAACATTTTCCACCAAAGTGTGTAAGGGAAGCACTTTTAGAGCAGCCAACATTTCTACAAGGGATCTTTGTTGAGATGAGCATTTCCAAAGTGAGCCTGATGTTACTTTTTTAAATGAACAATAATTTCCTGACAAGAAAGAATGGCCTTCCGAAACCCCCTGAAAATAAACGTATAATATAACTAAATTCTGCTCTTGAAAATAAAATTGAATTCCAAACTTTTTAATATAAAATCTCTGGAAGAAAAACACCAGAGCACAAATAAGTGGAAACAAAATAAAACAGCAGAGCCATATACGTCCAAATTAACGACTGATATGCTCCGATACCGAAATATTTATAGACCAGTAATCTACCATTGATAATCCAGTAATCTACCATTGGTAACTATACCAATTGGTATCGGATATTATTCCAATTACTGCGAAGATGCTAGGATTAGTCAACTGGATTTCGCATTATATTCATGGAGGGAGCATCAAGGTAGTGCCTATTGCAACAATGTCTTAACCTACTAAACCATTTAAAGGTGTCAAATTTTATTGTAATTTAAATAACTGTGAAATTAATGTGATATTAATATTGGGGTGCACAAACTACCAACACACAGTAAAGGAAAGTAAAGTCAAAAGTATTTTAATTCATTTCATAATTAATTTTGTATTGAATATCTAAAGACTGGTCAATTCCTCAAAATAAAGGTCCTATTAACTTTGTTCATGATCAACGTGCCTACCTGGATGTCTCATTTACATCAACAACAGCATAAAAAACAAAAACAATTGTTGGTAATAAAACCAAAATTTACTTTATTAAAGTTCATATACAGGAAACTGATTATTGTTTTTTTTATTTTTGATTTTTAGTTTTTTTATAACATAATATAACCAAATAAAAATGCCAAAACTAGGAGTGAATTGATATTAATAAAAATACAAAAAATCTTTGCTGGGAAAATATCCAAGTATTTATAAATATATTAATACTAATTACGTCAAAAATAAACCTTTAACTTTAGCAGCTAAAAATTATATATCCTAGTACTAAAAATAAATTAGAATATATTTTCTACAGTTATATAACATTTATATTATATATTTTATATATATATATGTTAATATGAGTAGGGTTTACCCTATAATATATTATATATTATTAATATATATATAAATAATATATATTAATATATATTATATATAATATATAATATACTATTATTAATATATATATATATATATTATATTATTATAATATTATAATATATATTAATATATAAATTATATAAATTATATATTATATATTATATATATATATATATATATATAATATATTAATATCAAGAGTATAGCAAAATACTCCTTTAAAAGGTTGTTACATAAAAAGACATGATATCGGAAAATCGGGGCCAACGCTCAACGCGGTTAGGAAATCAACTCTGTAAATACGTGTCACGATGTTAGCTAAAATATTCACAAATATGATAGTGAGCGCAAGTATGCTATCTCATAATAATCACATAGTATTGGGCTTTTTATTATCTATTAAATTTTTGTTTAAATATTTTTATATTTATTTATTTATAAAAATAAAAAATTTAAGGTGATCGAGCCAACGGTGGGAAATGAGGGGGACGTTAAGTCACCCCCGTCGTCCCGCGAAGGCGAGAGAACCTCTAAGACTCTTTCATTCTTTTGCTATTTTAATCTTGGTAGTTTCCTTTAGTTAATAAAAAAAATAAAAAAATCCGTTAGGGTTGGTACAACGGTTAAGAGATCAGTACTTAGCCATAGCCTGAAGATAATAATCGATAAAAAAACTCGAGATTACATGCGTTCGTACGATATTATTAATATATATCTTATAAATCTGGTTATATAATACTATCTATTTTTTATAAGGACAAGGTTCAACACTACCGACACCCACACACACAGATTAACCTAATTATATGAATTTTAAAGGAGTGAAATGGCGGGGTATTTGTGAAAGGGGGTATGGTTGTTGGGCCATACACTGGGCAGGGGAGTGAACCCCTACTACACTTTAGATCGATACGCCCCATAATTTGTGTGGTTCCGTGCGCGGTCCCGTGACGCCTCTAGGGTGGAATTTTTATTCTGACCTGGTATGGGAAGGATTCAAACCTTCTAATAACGTATCTTTCTTTTCCAAAATTTGTGTCATAATACGATTACAGTTGATAATAGTTACCATACTTATATGAAGGGTGTGTTAAATAAAGAGAGGGGGTGGATAAAGATAAGTAGGGAACTGTAATGGAATTAATGGGGAATTAGTTTACTTGAGGTGTTGTAGGGAAGATAGTATATGCTGGAATTAGTCGAAAGTGTTCGTCGAGTGACTGAAAGGCTACTGATCTGTGAAGAACAAGGTGCGTTTATAGGATGGTGAGATGGATGTGTGGCATCAATATCTTTACATTGAAATACAGAATTCACGAGAGAAATGGGGAGAATTCAATAGTACACTTCTAGGCTCTTCTCATGCGACTTTTGCAACAGGCCGTATGATAGGATTATTAAGGATAGCCTCTAATAGCAGGTTGTTATAATATATTTTGGTGTTTGTGATAGGCTCTTCTGCAATGAAATCAAAAGTATGTCTGATGATAGTGCAAGCGTGTGTATGAATAAATAGTGTCAAATGATTGTTTAATATTAATAGGCGGGGTAATTGTTGAGAGTGGAGCAGGGATGTACTGTCTCCTTGGTTATTTACAATTTGTATATATGGATGTGATTATGAAAGAATTAGAGGATCGGGGTGTTGGCAGGAATGGTGTTGCAGAATCGATGGCAATGGATGGTCGAGTGGAGGGTGCCCTACTTTATTAAATGCGGATCGATTTGGTTTTGCATATGTTAGTGAATCTGAAAGAGTTTAGTTTGGATTGGTAGGACGAATTTGGCATGGGTGTGTTAAACAAGGGAGGGAGTTTTGGAAAGTAAACGCTAGTGTGGCGTCTGGGGCCAGGAAGGCTGCTAATGCACTCACCGACGACTCCCTCACGCAGCCCCTCCGGGAAAGAAACGTCCACTTCAATTCAGTGACCCGACAGCTCACTTATGGGCTTTCACCTTACTAACATCTATTAGGATATATCTATTACTATTTTGAGAGTGGGATATATATCACTCCAAGACCCACAAGAACAATTGAACCCTTCGCAAAATTTCTAGGTCTGGCAACCATGAGAGTGACCAGTTTGTGCCAACATAGGTAGCAGGACACACCTGAAAGGCAACCATTAAGCAAATCACTTGAAACACCACATACAAAATAGCACCTGTATGATTCCTGAAGCCATCTATCCATACATAATCTTATCCGAACTTAACATAATCAGATCATTGTTATATCTTCATGCACTGGAGGCGCTAAACTCTAGCTTACGTTGTCATCTCATGTGCCGCCTGTAAGACAGCAAAAATACTAAGCTTCTGCATGTTGCCGAGCCACCCTGACCAAGTTTAAGCGGCCACTGTCTCAGACGATTAGAAGATGGTTACGGTACCGGGAGCTTTTATCTCAGTTGTGACCATTTTAAATGATGTGCCGGGCTTAACACTTAGCACTTCAACGTGCACTTATTCTACAAGCTAACTACCATAGGTTTGTTAATTTCCATAGAAAAAAAATTGGCTAAGACCGTCCTTCCAGGTCCGGAGTAGCTGAGAATATAGTGTTTCTCCATTGAGATCTCTTTGTGCCAATAATCCACATGGGAGGATGTTACTAGTGAGAATCATACGGAGGCTATAAAGAGGACTGCTAGCCTACCCTCATGACCAGTACTCCTAGATGCAGCAGGTCTATACGGGAGTAATACCCGACTTCATCGTGACACACGCGTTCACAGGGAAATCCCTTCTTCAACATCTATGGTCAATAATATCTTCATTTTGAAGAGTGGTTAATTCCAAGACCGCAAAACGAACATCGACCCTCTTCAGTAGATAAGAGATAACTGGTTATCACGGTTCTGTGAGTGAGGACTGAGGACCACGTTGCCACCCACTATCTCTGGTGTGAAAGCTTATACTATTAGATGGTGTAGCTAGATACTGGAACCAAGTGCCTGCAAGAGCTTAAATATTTTAGAGATATATGTTGGATTTGAAAAGGGAAACGGATGATTGCTAAAGAAGTGTAGATCAATAGATCGTGGAATGGTAGGAAGGTGGCTGGTAGCAATTAAATCGTTGGTGGATTAAGTAGAGGACTAAGGTCTTGAGTGCGCTAGTGTCTACATGAGGGTATGTTGTTACCTGTTATTTAATAGTAGTAGTAGTTAGAGACTATGGTCGGGAATAAGAGGCATAGATCTAAAATTCAACT
>JABUQX010007236.1:45000-47500 GCA_015478945.1 Trachelipus rathkii | reverse complement strand
TTATAATATATTATATATATATATATATATATTAATATATATATATTAGTATATTTATTATTATTATCAGTATGAGTTATTTTGAGTATTATATTGGTTAATACGTGATATTATTTTATGATCCTATTTTCTTTAATGTTATAGAAGCTTGAGAGCCGCGGAAGTGGTGAAACGTATAGCTATGACGCACTCTAAACTTTATTTTTTTATGTGCTATATTAGTACTTCATCGAGGTTAACTGTATTTTCCTAATATTTCAAATTTAATAATGCGAGTCATTTTTTATTCACTGATTGAATTTTTCCAGGAGAGATTACCTTATTTCAGTAAAACACATCTATTAACTGAATTTAAAATGTTAACTAATGTCATTTAAATACATGTATGTAAATTTCCTTATTTCTGATTATCTGCGTTGAGTACCGATGAGACGTACTTTAGCACGTATGCTGAAAATATGACGGATGTGAAGTTGTACATTCGGTTGAATTATGTGCGAGATAGGGTGCAGTCTACATTGTGGATAGAAAATACAATGTCTAAATTTAATTTTTATTGACTATTATTACAAAGGTGATATTGTTACTAAAAACACGTTTCTGTTTTCTCATTTTACATTTTTTTTTTTTGCTCAATAACCAAAATTGAAAAATAAGGTGCAGGTTTTTACTGACATATAAAGAATGAGTATTTTTCCATTTAATAACATTCATATTTACCCACCTTTTCAAGTATATACGGTAGCTTTTAGAACTTCACGAGTAAGGCCTACGTATCTATCAGAATTTACACAATATCTACAGAAAGGTTATTTCTTGGCATTTTTTGAATAATTGTCTATCTTAAACCAAGCAAATACCAAAGCAATATTGCAGGTTAAGGAACATCTATGGTAGTAGTATTATAAATGTGTGAAAATTTCCGATATTTTAGTATTGCCACTTACGCCAAAGAACGAACTAAGGGGTAGTCAACCTTTGAAAAACATTCATATTTACCTTTCTTTACTATTATTAACTTTTATTATTTTAAAATATATATTTTAACCAACTTAATATAGATCTTTAAAGTATATACCTACTATTTATAAGTATGTTAATAACTACACAAATACTTATTTATTTTATGTATATATTATGCTTTATCTTTTAATTTTAATATCTTTTAATACAAAACAAAAATTCTTCTTCTATTTTTCAACCTTATAATATTATCTGTTCCGTATTCCCTATTTGATGGTGAAAATAATTAACTTTTCCTCCCAATTAAAAAAAACACTGGACGTGTAAACATACCTATATTGTACCTTTTAGATCCCTAATAATTTATCATCTCCTTCTATATCGATTGACATTTTAGGCCTATAATTTCCACGAATTTACCAATTATGGGAGATGTAGCTACTGTGCAACATTAAGATGTTATAGTCCATGGGAACGAAAAAGTGTAGAAGTATGAACAAGTTGGAAAAAAAAACAGTCATTGTATCATAGCCACGCGTTTTATACATACACTTAATGTGTTTAGTGAATAGAACTTCGTTTTTTTGACGCATGGACTCCATGAGATGTAAATCCACTGCAATTATTCGGTGTGCGTCATCGCGGACCTGACGCCGGACGTGAGTAACCCCTCATCATTTGCGCTCTAGATTACTTTCAGGTACAAGGGCCAGAGGCGTTTATCTATCTCAATTAATTGGAACCAAATGGGCTGTAGCCACCACTCCAGTTGTAGACTATAAACTAGGGGTGTGTATGCTTAGGAAATTAGCAAATATGCGATGTAGTATACGTAGTAGTATATAGATATATACGAGGGTATATTCACACAGTATATGACAGCGTAACCAGATCCGGTATTTGCATGATTGTTCGTATATATATATAATTATGGCGGGATTTAGGGTGTTCCCGGGGTAAGTGTCCAATTTTTACGTGCTTGAGTGATATTCGAGTTTAAAGCCGTAGAAACCTTTACACACCATCATTAAAGAATATTCCTGATGAAGCGAAGAAATAGGCATTATATATATATTATATTATATATATATCAAGTGTATTTATAATTTTTTATATAAGATTAATAAATAATAATATATATATATATATCGTTATAATAATAAATATCTATAATATATATATATCAGTTGTTCATTTTTTTGCTAAAAGATTAATGAAAGTCAAACAGAAAATAGTGAGAAAAGAGGAGACATAACACCGTAGTTTATAAGATTATTATTATTACCATTATTATTATTATTATTATTATTATTATTATTATTATATTATTTTATTATTATTATTATTATTATTATTATTATTATTATTATTATTATTACTATTACTGAAATATATCTATTTGTCTTATTTAAAAAGTTTGCAGTGAAATAATATGTTCAATAAATTGAATATAATTGTGGTCTGAATAGTCCGGTGTCAAAGCTAATTTGAAACGAGTCATTTAAGGTAATATAACCATAACGGAAGAACAATTTAA
>JABUQX010007236.1:40000-42500 GCA_015478945.1 Trachelipus rathkii | reverse complement strand
AGTAGCGTGTTTTAATGTTTAATATATTGCCTTGTTACCAATATAGTGCTATGATGGTAATATCGTTAATAATTAGTTATGGATGGTAAAACTGTTATTAATTAGGGTGTTGTATTATTATTGTTATTAATAAATAGTATTAAAGCACATGAAGATGTTAAAGGATAACAATATTGCTTATATATAGTGTTTATGATATATATATATATATATAGTATATATATATTATATATATATATGAGTAAAGATATATATATATATATGTTGTTATTATTATATAGGTTATATATATATATATACATATACATATATATATATATCTTGAAACATGCTATATGATTTGTTACATGTGTGTTTGCATGTCTCTATTTTACATAAGGTATTTATTTATGTATATATATTTGCATGATTTTTTTAGCTTGAGATTTATATTTTAACGAGTGGTATAAAGTATTCCTTTAACATGGTGGAGCTAAACAAAGCGAGGATCCCCAGGTTCGCAATCCGGTCGGTGGGAGAATGTATTACTCTTCTTTGCTCATCGTTAAATGAGCGTACACTTTCCCCATTGATTTAGGGGCTCTGCCCGTGACCGGTGAAGCTGCATAAGATATATGGTATAGGAGATGAGTATATATATATATGAAGTATATATATATATATATATATATGTAAGTATATATAGTATATATATATATATATATATATATAGTATAAAGTGTAAACCGTTAATGAGAAAGTTAATGCCGTTAACTCAACGTTGGTTTAATAAAAAATTAACGGCAAAGATCATTAAAGTTATTAATTGTAGTGTCGTAATGAAAGTAACGTTAATCGTTAACCCAGAACTATCTTCAAATATGAAGAAAAGTAATAATAATAATTGTTAATTTTCTTTTATTAATAATATCCCTAACAATATTAATAATGATATTAAGCCTATCAGACTTTAATAGTTTAGGCTTAATTCAGCAGATACTTTTAGCTTGCGAATACTTCCAAAACGTAAATACCTTAATTAATACTTAATAGCATATTATTGTAAAAATAATAGAATATACCAACTTACAGTTTTTAATACAAATATGTATATTTTTATAAATTACAACGTTTATTAGGCCTACTTCTTATATTTTTCAATAGTCATAAAGAAGCAAGTTCAAGTAACGAACGGAAGAAGTTAATGACTCATTGAACAGGCAACAGTCACACACATTCTTTCTTCAGCGAACCAATAAGAAAATACAGAATATGTTATATAGGAAAACATGTTAAATATTACTAAACGGGATAATAACCGTGAAAGAATAAACACATTTTGAGCAATTGAGAGAGCGTTTGTGAAAATGAAGTTTGATTCTGTTAATGAACTAATCATCAATAAATTTAAAATCCGATAGGCGTCATTTTATAAACTCGTAAAATTATGTAACGTTAATTGATAGTAAAAATTTAACCCAAGAAATGAGAACACAGCATAAGAAAAACATAGTTATATTACTGAACGATATAATGAACGTCAAAAGAATGAACATTATCTGGTTTCAAGAGAGATGCCAGAAATTCTTGGAAAAGTTTCTGTTATCGAAATCGAATCTAATACAATTTTAAAATCTAAGAAAATATTTTATAAACGTAAATTAAGGTAACGGTTAACGGATATAGGGGAAAATTTTAACTCGTTAACGTTACCACAAATGTAATCTGTATTATATCCAAGTTATTTCGAAATTAACGAAAGCGTTAAAAGTTAACGAAAAACTTAACGAGTTAATTAACGGATTAACGCTTTAACGCGTATATATATATATATATATATATATATATATATATATATAGTTATATATATATATATATATATATATATATATATATATATATATATATATATATATATATATATATATATATATATATATATATATATATAAGGTGAGTAGGCACAATGATCCGCTTACTTAATTTAAACTATTTTTGAGTAACTTGAGTAATTGACTGTTACTTCTTCTTTCATGTAATTTAAATTGAATATACAACCTCGTTATTTTTCCTCCGTTACTTTTATCCGTTAGATTTGTTATATTTTCTTAAATCGTTGATGTTTCAAAAATAATTTGGCAAATAGAAATAAATTCATTTAATTTGGACATTTTGGTTACATATATATATATATATATGTTACATATATATATATAAGTATATATATATATATATATATGTAGGTAGAAGATATATATATATATATTATTATTATATTATAAAGAATATATATATATAGCAGATGATATATATACAGAGTAAGGAAACATACAACCTGCATGAACAATGAATTAGATAGTTTTGCATGATGGAAATGAACGGACTAGAGTGTGGTGGAAATGATCAGGAAAATCACACATTGGGCAGTAATGAGGGATAGTGAATTTGTGGGCTTGATGGTGCAAGAAGGAAGAGGGCTGTATTATGCCCACAAAAGGAGCAATAGAGCTTATGGAAGAAC
>JABUQX010007236.1:10000-35000 GCA_015478945.1 Trachelipus rathkii | reverse complement strand
GAAAAGGTGTAAGAAAGGGACAGTATTGCTCTCTTAGCAGTACCTACTGTTGATGTTTACAGTCATATTTGAGACGCTGTTGATTTGATCAAAGTTGTTCTTCCTGACAGGAAGCCAGACATCCATTTCAAGACGGTTGGTTTGTTGGTTCAAAATTTTATGATTAGTTGTGTTTTTTTGTAAATGTCGAAGGTACTTCGTTGATGTCAGATTGCGATGAGCATTGTTTGTGTATGGTGTGGAATTTGAAATGTTTATTATGGTTGAATGGTTTACAGAGTGCTGTTGTGGTTGAGTGATGTGGTTGGAATCCGTGTTGGAACTTTTGTTTGGGGATGTGAGGGGTGATTTTGATCAGAATAAGTTTTTCGAGAAGTTTGCATAATGTAGATAGCAGTGATATAGGACGATATGAGGAGGGGTTTGAGGGCCCTTCCGTAGTTTTAACTTTATGCTGAGCATTTGCTTTCCAGATGTGAGAAAATAAAGTTACATGATGAGCTGTTGAACATAGCAGCCACTGGGGTGTTAATGCTGCACCCTAGGTCAGGTGTTTGTTGAGAGTTGTCTATGGAGAGTTTCCTGTGGCTGTGGGAGCTTCTTTACAGATTTTATGGTGTTTTTTTTAGGTCTGCAATGAAGTTTTTGGTATTTGTTTTATCTTGGTTTGCTTTTGCTTTGAGGGCTTTTACACTGCCTGGTGGGTAGAGTAGCCTGGGTAGTTTGTCACAGCTACAAAGCTCTTAAACTGCAGCCGCCTGAATTTTGTATGGTTTCCCAGAGGCTAAGCTCATGATTCGTGTGTGTGAATGGAACTGTTTGAGCCAGATGTTTATAGTTTTCCAGTTGATTCTTGTGTTGTTGTTGTTTCTGAATGTTGTTTGTGATAAAAGTTTGTAAAATTGTTATGACTTTGTTTTCGTTATTTGTAATTTGAGATGCTTGTATTGATGTGTATTTGTATATATATATATATATAAGAGATATATATATATATAGTGGAGATATCTAAATATATATATATATATATATATATATATATATATATATATATATATATATATATATATATATATATATATATATATATATATATATATATATATATATATATACATATATGTTTATTAAGTACTTTGAAAATATTTAAATACAAAATATAAAATGGACAAGGTTATACAACCCAAGTAATTGGTACCTACAAATACTAACTTACACACATTTCGAAAACATCGTGATTTAAGAACCAATTATATTAAAAGGTGTATCTTATTTCCTTTTTTAGGATAAAATAACCTATTTCGGCTACCAATTCCTCTATAACTGGCTTGCTTGCTCATTAGGCATTTCGGAGCATTTATACTGTACTTGCTAATGACAAAACGAAAAATCTCCAATGGCACAAATTTGACGCGCTCGGCGGTTAAGACTTAAGGGTTAAATAAAATAGAAAATGAAAAGTTTAGTGTATAATATTCCTGTTACCTGAAAACATAAACATTACATGGTTAAACACATCGAGGGTACTGGGTAGACCAGGGTAGTAACAATCTACCAGACTACCACCATAGCATTTAAAAAGCTAATTTGTTATTCGCCCGGAGCAAGACCAATCTTTCGAAAGTCTTGTCAGAGAGGGATGATCTTTTTGGTGTTAAAGTCATCCCTGCAAAAGAGAAGAGTCTCTCAACAGGCGCAGATGATGGAATCGTTGTGTTGTACCGCATAAATAATTTTCTTATCAATGGGTGCCTGTTGAGGCTCTTCAAGTTTCGATCTGTATCTTTCAGATATTCTAAAACTTGCATGTCTACTGACAAAACAGATCCTGGCTGAATAGCAATATTTTTTCCAAAACCGAAATAGTCCTCTTCTTCACTGCTAGAGACAGTTTCGCTCACTGAAGAGTCTAGGGGGTTGACAAATCGGTGGCAGTGCGTAGGAGTATCTTCCTTCACGAGCCTCTTCTTCATGGTTTCATCTTGTAGCCGATTGTGCACCCACCTCACTGAAATATGGTGATTAACGCCGGTAATTACTCCTGTGCACTACTTGTTCATTTTCCTAAATTGAGAAAGTCAAACCTTTTTTGAAACTTTGAAAGAGAGCTTGATGAGGGGCCGCAATACTTTTAACTGTTTTCTGCATTGATTTGCCAGTTTGTTTTCTTCAAGAAGTAGATTTGGAAGCACTAAATTACGCATTAAATAAATACCATTTTCACCTTGAAGACGATCAATGGCGATTGAAAGCGGCACCAGTACATCAACATATTCAGTAAAAATATCAAAATTTCTACTCTCTCCTCTCTATAATTAAGAGCTTCCGGAGCTTTCTTCCCTGTCCATCTTCCTTCCGTAAGAGACCAAATATTTATACTCTACCTGCAAATCCTGAAATACCCTCTCATATAATTAACCCTGCTTTCAGAAAAGTTAAACAAAATTATTATCAAACACACGTAAAAATAAAAATCTTTCTAACACTTTTCCCTCCCTATAACTAAATAATAAAATTAAATCCATATCCCTTCTTCAGTGTTCTTCACCCAAATACTTCATTGAAACAAGTCATAAAACCTCCAAAAAGCCCCTCCTCTTAAACTGAATGCATTTATCAAATACCTTGTCAAAATTGTCCTTCTGTTTACATAAGGAAGACTGGAATCTGCCTCGCCGTATTTATCAGCATCACCAACGATCTTAATAATGACAACTTAATTTTCATTAACACAACACCGGACCTTACCCAACACCCGTATCAATATTTAAGGTACCTATATATTAAAAAAATATAAGACACACTCATAAAATAAAAAAATAGCAGAATCTGCCTACATAAAAATACCAACAACTTCAACAAAATTCAGGGTGAAATGTACATAGATAGTTTACAGAATACAATTCTGGCCTTCTTCTAAATATTTCACATCTCTGAAACCCAAAAATATCAACCAACCAATAATTTCATAAATTTAAAAATTTCCCTTTGTGTTCTAAACTTAGTTTGCTCCTGAACGAAGTCTGTAGAAAAGCTCAGACAAAAGCCTCGAAATGTTATTTGTATAGGTCCAGGTATTTTATAATAATATGTCTGTTGACTCCATATTTGTTTGACCATTTCAATGCTGCCTCTGTTTCATAATTTTTGTCTTTTCCATTTTTGCGATTGTGTGTTCCCTTTTTTATGTCAGTTTTTAAATAGTGTTTACTTGCTTATTCTGCGCTTGTATGTGCGTTCTTCACATAATTTTGGGTGCACCTAATAGTTGTTTTTCATTTTGTTTTCATATCTATTAACACATAAATATATATATATATATATATAGCAGTAGTATATATATATATATATATATATATATATATATATGTATATATATATATATATATATATATAGATTATATATATATGTAGATATATATATATATATATATATTCATATATACATATTAGTGATATAATACATCTATATTTTTTTATATATAAAGATATATATATAATATATATATATTAAGTTATTCTGTATACGTCTATAGAAAGAGATAAAGAATTGTTTATAAAGCAAATTTTATGACATATTAGTATATATATAGAGTATATGTATATACTCTACATATATATTTGTATATACATATACAGAAAGGTTATCATATATTATGAAATATAAATACTTATATATATATATATATATATATATATATATATATATATATATATATATATATATATATATATATATATATATATATATATATATATATATATAAATTATATAAAGCAATAAACACAATCGTAAATCATTCTTCTTCTATTCTGAACGGTTCTTTCACACGCTCTTGCAAAGTGTTTTTTTTTTTTTAAATTTACCTATTATTTTCAATAATTTGAGAGATATTTTTAAAAATTACTAATATACAATAATAACAACTATATTATGTTTCATTATTAGTGAGCCTAGTTGCATTTTATTCAAGATTTTCACTGATATACCTTTTAAATATTCGAAATAAATGAGAATGAAAAATAATTTTAAAAATTTAATACAAAAGCACAAATGAATGTATCTTTAAATTTTATTGACTAGAAGATAATAATTAGATTCCATTAAAATATATAGTACTATTTTTTAAAATCTTTGCTACATCGTTTTGTTTTTTACGCTCTTATTGTTTTAAATTTCATGAGTTTAGTTCGTGGTTGTATAGAGATACGGTTTAATTTGCTTACTAAATTATGCAAATAAATGGCAATTGTATTTAACCAAATTCTTTGAATTATATATATATATATATATATATTATATATGAGCATATATATATATATATATATATATAGGGTATATATATATAAATATATATATATATATATACAAAGATATATTTAAAGCTTATAGTAAAATTATATATATATATATATATATATATATATGTTATATATATATTGTTAGCATATATATATATATATATATATATATATATATATATATATATATATATATATATATATATATATATATATATATATAAAATTTATATATATATATATATATATATATATATATATATATATATATATATATATATATATATATATATATAGTAATATATATTATATATACAGTGTATACGTATCTATATGTTTAAAAAGAATTTTTATCCATATAAATATAGACATTTATCTATGTAGATTTGTTAAAAACATATAATGAGAAGAAAAGAATTAACTGCCTTCGGGATTGTTAACGCATGCTGCGCGGAGGACAATATGCCTGGTGCTATACAACTGAGCCATCCTCCAACTGGATTCAAGAACAGTTTCAAAGCAACCGAGTTCCCGTCAAGGCGACATCACCAGGTGTCCAGCCTGTCCTATCTCTGTTCTTTATATTTTAGATGCTATATATATTTTGTTAATCAAAGAACATATAATGAGAAGGTAAAGAATTAACTGCCTTCTCTGGGATTGAACCACCGCATGTTGCGCGTGAGGACAATATGCCCGGTGCTATACAACTGAGCCATCCCCCAACCCAAAAATCCCAATCCCAGAGAAGGCAGTTAATTCTTTACCTTCTCATTATATGTTCTTTTCATTCAATTTAATTTGGTTACAAATTTATCGTCGTGTAATATAAATAAACGAGAGATAGATGACAGGCTGGTCGGACCTGGTGATGTCGCCTTGACGGGAACTCGGTTGTTTTATAACTGTTCTTGAAATCCAATCCTTTTTGCCAGGATGGCCTCAGTTGTATAGCAATCAAGTATTATCCCCACGCGCAACATGTAAGTTCAACCCAGAGAAGGCAGTTAATTCTTTACCTTGTCATTACATGTTCTTTCTTTAACATCTAATTGCGATTATTATTTAAAATTTAACATCTATATAAATATGATATATATATATATATATATATATTATATACATATTTAATTATATTCTATTATTATATATATATTTATATTAAATATATATATATATATATATATATATATATATATATATATATATATATATATATATATATATATATATATATATATATATTATAAATATATATATATATAGAGAGAAAAGTTTGAATAATTATATATTAATTTCGCAGTTTCATCTTATATATACATATATATATATATATATATATATATATATATATATATATAGTGTATATATATATATATATGTTATATATATATATATATATATATATATATATAACATTAATTTAGTAGTATATCGAGAGGAAAGCTTGAGTCCTAATGTAGAAAATGCTGAAGACTCCAAACACATGAGAAAGAAGAGAACAAAAAATATCACTGCACACATAAACACAACAATGACCCATTCCAGCAATTTAAGAATAGAGAGAGTAAGATTGTACAAAATAGGGTTTGCTGTTAGAGCGCTCAAACACTGAATTTCGACTAAAAATAAGAGATGAGGTTTAGTAGAGGAAGGGTGATGTTCAACAAAGCGGAAATTAGATTTCAAATCTCGAAGGTTGCAGAATTTATGGAGATGAAAGACCGTGCACTAGAACAGCCTGACAATTCCGTGACGACACGAACCCCACCAGAAGAGTCCGTCAACTCACAAGGCTGATGGGGAAAGGGGCGAGACACGAACCCCACCAGAAGAGTCCGTCAACTCACAAGGGTGATGGGGAAAGGGGTGGATAAGGGTTATATTTCGAAGCTGCACCTCTAGGCTAATCGCGTGTTTGCCATTTTTTATTTTTTTTACAAGAAAAGTGTTGTCTGCAATTGTCTTTTATTATGTGGCCTGAAGAAGAGCCTATTCCAGAGTAAGAAGAACGGGGATATGGGCACATCAGAGGTGAACCATATTGTGCCTAGAATATCTTAGGATGTACCCTAACGTTCCATATACCCCAATGGGTGGTAATCTCCTCGTTTCGGAAGCGCTACTTCCCTCACCTCTAACACATATATATATATATATATATATATATATATATATATATATATATACATTATTGGTGCATATATTGTTAAGATAATATATATATATATAGCCATATATATATTATATTTATATATATATATATATATATATATATATATATATTATATATATATATATATATATATATATATATATATATATATATATATATATATATATATATATATATATATATATAATATATATAACATAATATTTTGTATAGATTTATAGTATATAATATATATATATATATATATATAGGTATAATATATATATATATATTATATGAGAGTATATATATATATATATATATATATAGTATATATATATATATATATATATATATATATATATATATATATATATATATAAATATAATAGCAAATTAATTGCTTTTTTATTCAAAATAGCACAATTTAAGCCGTTTTCGTTTCAGCATTTGTGCTTACGAAATGTAAGAAATGCTCGAGTTTGCGTTCGTTTTTGTCAAACTTAGCGAAATTTAGAAAAATGTTTGCTAAACGTATGGTGAATTTGTAAATTCTGTAAGGTTGCTATTTCCCGTGCTTTCCGAACTTCAGACGCGCTTATGAAAAAATGTAAACAAACAAGATGACGGCTTGGTTTGATGAATGTTTCATTCAATAAAATTAGCTTTAAATCTAATTTCTTTCAAATCGATAAGCTCCATCACAATAGTTGATCAATTATTTTATTTGTAATATAAACCATTTATTATTTTTTTATTTCTGTTTATTGCAAAATCACGTGGTCCATTACAACAGCTAATTCAAAATGTTTGTAAGCAAACGTTCGTTTATGCACGAAATTTGTGCTAAAACTGGGTGAGCATTTCTTATCAACGTAAGCACAAATGACAAAAACGATAACGGCTTTAACACAAGAATTTTTTAGTTATTTTCTTACCCACATTAAGAAACTCTCTTGGACTTGACTTTTTTAAATTTCTTATTCATAATATTTTCTTTTTTTTCTTCTTTTTCTTCTTTTTCTTCTTCTTCTTCTTCTTCTTTTTCTTCTTCTTCTTCTTCTTCTTCTTCTTTTTCTTTCTTCTTTTTCTTCTTTTTCTTTCTTTTTCTTCTTTTTCTTCTTTTTCTTTTTTTCTTCTTTTTTTCTTCTTTTTTCTTTTTTTTTTTTTTTTTTATTTTTCTTCTTTTCCTTTTCATTTTCATTTTCCTTCTATTATGGAACTTAAAAATTCTTCGTTTAGCTAAGTATCTCATTTTTCAATATTATTATTACTTTTGATATTTTTTTGAAAATATTTTCAAACCTAAACTAGAGTGTCAAAGGTGGTGGAAATTGTAATTGTGAAATATCATGTCAAACACACTTTGACTGAGTTTATTATGTCTGAAGGGTCTTTGAACTAAAATCCTGCCTGAGAGAAATATGAAAACACCGACGGGTGAAACAACGTTGGTTGGCTCGTTACAGAAGATTGCCGGATTATCTATACAAAAGATCACTGATCCGAAGTCTCAGGTCAATTGCTTTTTAACATGGAACATTTTTCTTATTGTTTCAAGAAATTTTTTTATTATTTAATAAGTCCCAACCATGACGACAAGTAAGCTTGGGATATAGCACATTCCCCTGCCTCAATTATTTTATTATTATTATTATTATTATTATTATTATTATTATTATTATTATTATTATTATTATTATTATTATTATTATTATTATTATTATTATTATTATTATTATTATTATTTATGACAATTTTATATATTATTATTAAGATTATAAATATCATCCTGTAAAGGAAAGTCCATGTAGAGAAAATTTTATATCAGATTCTAATTTAATATGAGCTTTGCATGCCTTTTCCAATTTCCTAGAGGTATCAATAGCTTCATGATTGATTTTCTTGAGGACTATTCTAGAATAAGATAGAACAACGGATTTAACTTTTAATTTAATATTAAGCTAGGACACTCAGGCATCATCAGAGACGAGTTCTAGACCAATTGCTAAAACAAAATAAATTTTATTTAAAGATAACTGTGAAGTAGCAGTAGTATTGTACCAATCTGAGTGTGGCAGCCGATTTCTCGAAAACTATTAGAGCTATCGTTTTGAAACTTTGCATATGGTTATTATGGTATTAAAATGCTTACAATGGCGAGCTTTTCAAGCAGCTATAGGATGTTATAATAGGGGGTAATCTCCCGAGAGCATAGCATGAATAATTGATTTACGTCCTTTTGACGCTTCCGATTTAGGGTTAAACCGGAAATAAAGATTATTATTATTATTATTATTATTTCGTACAGGTGTTCGAAAGACAGCATGAATATTATTATTATTATAATTATTATTATTATTATTATAATTATTATTATTATTATTATTATTATTATTATTATTATTATTATTATTATTATTATTATTATTATTATTATTATTATAACGTAAAAAAAAATTTGAATCCCTCGTAGAGGGATTCAATTTTTGAGCCGCCTTCCGATTCCAGCTCAGCCTCCAGTTCCGACTCCGGTTCCGACTCCGGCTCCGGCTTCGACTCCAGCCCGTTCCGACTCCGACTCCGACTCCGACTCCGACTCCTTTAACCTCTATTATTATATTGCATGCATTTATATATTATATATATATTATATATATATATTATATTATATATATATATATATTATAGATATATATATAATATAATTATATATATATGGTATTTATATATATATATAATATACTAATATATATAATAGTATATATATGTATTATATATATATATATATATATATATATATATAATATATATATATATATACTATATATATATATATATATTATATTATATATATATATATATATTATCATATTATATATATATTATTATTCATATTATATTATTATATTAATTATTATTATTATTATATTATTATTTATTTCTTTATTACCGTGTGTCCCGCATGGATGCAGGGTGGGTTCAATCGCAGAATGCATATTTGATACTCCATACGATTGTCATGGGAGAGTAAAATAGCAGAAGGGTTCCCAGCCCAATAGCTTTGCGAATATAATACTTCTATTGACAACTGCATCGAAACCTCCACAAGTAGACCAAGAAATCATTTTATAACAACAGCTTCTATATTTAAGTCCAAATTTTTTTTTTATTCATTTGTAGAAAAGAACGATGTGATGATAATTTTGCCCTTCCTCACCGAAATTATTTCAGACGCCATTTTTCTATTTAAAATAAAAGTAATTATTTTTTAAAAGAACTGGAATAAAAATTTTGTTGCTCCACTCTTGATTTTCGAATTTAAATAAATTAACTTTTTGAGCGACCCTGATATAGTTACTACAATTTGATCTTCGCTAATTGCTATCATTATCATATCTCTCTCACTAGATCATCATAACGATTATTTCATATATAGATTTTGATAAATTTGTTCGCTGATTCTAAATAATAATTTGGCTTACTCATGCTGAACATCCTTCTTTCTCAAACAGAAATCTTTAAGAACTTTCTTGATATATCCTAATGAAGATTTCAGCCTTCTTCTTAATCTCTGCACTAGATCTTCTCTTTATCTTCTATTTCCTTCTTTCCCTTCTGTTTTCAACACATCCAAACTCCGACGGACAGTCAGCAATAATAATATATATATATATTGATATATAGATATATATATCTATATTAACATATATATTATATTATATATATATACATATATACAGTGGCCCGTATCCAGAAAATTTTTTTGGGGCCAGGGGGGGCAGACCCAAATATCGTTTCTTATAGATATATATTATTATATATACTATATATAATAATATATATATATACTTATTAATATATATATTATATATATATATATATATATATATATTAATATATTATATAATATATAATATATATATATATATCATAATATAATATATATAAATAATATAATATAAAAGTGTAAGGGTTCAAATAATAATTTCTAAGAAAATGAATAATTTATATAAATTACAAAATATCATTCATAATCTAAACATGATTATAGCCAATTTAATATTGAGTCAGCAAGTGAGATAGTGAGCAAAGAGTCTAGATAACACCAGTTTTTATGTCAATATTCGATGTATGTAGAGGGGGCAGCTTCAGTAAGTCTTTCATCTCTACTAGTATTTCCCAAGTAGGTTTTCAAAAGTTTTAATGTTTGAAAGGTTCTTCTTACTGAAGCAGTACAACACAGTAAAATTGCCAAGTATTTTCAACAAGCATGTAAATATTTGGAAATGGACTGTGAACAAGAAACTAGTCAGTCTATTGATGTTTTTGACGATCTGTGACTGTGGATATGCTTCTTCAACTTCCAGTAAATCCCATTCTGCTTTACTAAATCTTCAATGGGCTTTCGAGATCTTCCTTATAAAATGCTACACAATCTTTTATCTTCTCATATGGCACAATCACACATTGTGCGGTATGACAAATTGCAGGGAAGATATTATTTTCTTTATGATTTAAAAAACCTCCTTCCTAATGCTGGATATTTAAATCATCAAAAATGGTATAAAAATGAATGTGCGATAATAAATCTGTGGTTGAGTATGATGTTGATTCTGTTATTTTTGGAATGTTAAGTTTTGGTACATTCATTTCAATACTCAGCTCAGATTCAGATACGCTTAATACATCTTTCAAAACTTTCTGAAATTCTAGTGTTCATTTTCATCTGAGGCTTAGAGCTTAGTTTTATTCAACTAAGATACTTACGAGAATTTCTTTTCTGACAGCGACGAGTTATATTTAAATTTATTTACAAACTTATTTTTATAATTGACGGATATGATACTTAAAAATTTTAAGTGTCAAAAAAAATTTCGGGGGGGGGCCATGGCCCCCTGGCCCTCCCCTGGATACGCCACTGTATTATATATATATATATATATATATATATAATATCTTATATATATATTAATATATATTAATATATATTATTATAATATTATATAGTGTGTGTGTGTGCTGTGTGTGTGTGTGTGTTGTGAGTTGTGTGTTTGTGTGTGTGAATGATTTTTAGGCTCCGGTTCCGCCTCAGCGCTATGGCTCCGATATATATCACATGGGTCTAGAGTTATCATTATCGGGTTAAAATGGAGGGGGTTAGGATGGTGACGTAACATTCATCGTAGACGAGGTTACGTCCCCGTGGGCCCCCCGAAGGGCAGGCCCCACCCCTAAAAAATCGCCATGTTCGTGTAAGGCTGAAATTTGGTGAGAGGATTCAGAGTTAATTCATAGAAAGAATTTAGTATTCGGAACTGGAGATGGCTCGCGGCACTGTGCTGGAGATGGCGGTGCGTGCTGAGTTAATAAAACCAATTTCGTTAACAACAATGTTCGGTGTGTTATATAGAGTTATTATCGAACCCGTAGTTTCTCGAAAATAATGGTTATTTATAGTCCGATTATAGGGTGTGTCTAGGACCCCCATGGAGGGGTCCCGACTGAAAAAAAGCACAGAGTCCAAAACAGAGACCGAAGGAGGAAGGAAAGGATGAATGATGAATAAGGAATGAAAGAGTGGAGAAGGAGTCTGGACCAGGAGGAGAGAATAGTTGACAAGCTGCACCGTTGCGGGCTCCGCTGCGCTTGCTGCAGTTTTTAATATTATGTGTATGATACAATATTTAGGTGTCTTCAATATGTTATTGTACCCATGATCTCGAAATAATGGTTTCAAGTCATTAAAGGTGTTTGGGAACCCCAGTTGTGGTGGATCCCCCCTTAGAAATGACAGATGATAGAGAGTGGGAGAAAGGAGTCGGATTTGATGGCTGAGAACGGAAAGTGGGGAGAAGAAAAGAGTTCTGAGTAAGAAGAGCCGGAGTTGAATCTGATCTGTTGGCTCCAGATGATGGCACCGGTGCTGCAGTGCTGATTAATAAACATTCTAGTCCCATATTAGGATTCAAAATATATGTTATAAGGAGTGTAACTCGAAGATGAAGTTGCAAGTTCGTAAATAAAAATAAATAAATACAATAAATAAATAAATAAACTAATAAAATAACATCAGCAACTAAAGTAACAATCAACATAGTATAAACAAAAAAGGATACATCTTCTGCTCCACGCGTACCAACGGCCAAACAACAACTATCCTCCGTAATCTCAGAAGCTAATACAATACAAACTCCTTGTACACAAATAATACTCTGTAAAAAAAATCTCACAACTCATAGTACCATTCATAACACCGCTCTCTGGAGAGTGTTCGTTTAAAAAAAAAACTGTTAAATTTGTTTTTTTTTTTTAATTTTTATTATTATTTTTAAGTTTATAACTTTAAAATTTACGTTTTTATATAACTCAAACCAGCCTCCCAGCCTCCCAGCCTCCCAGCCTCCCAGCCTCCCCAGCCTCCCCAGCCTCCCCAGGCCTCCTCATCCTCCCCACCCTCCCCACATCAATGATGCTAACATTCAAAATCAGAACAAAATTATGAATCTGAAACCACAATCCTTAGCACGCTTTATCACGTAATAAACTGCTACATTAACAAAATCCTACCTTAAAACCAGTTAAAGTAACTAACATTGCAGACAGAACGTAACCTATTCACGCTTTTTATAACAGCGATCCTGATAAACAAAAACTTAAATGTAAAACTTAACAAAATTTAGCATAAACTTGTCTAATTATCATACTGATCAATGAATATATGCTAACGTAACAAAGTTTCCATATCAATAAAGCAAACATAGCATCAACTGAACTACGAATATAATGTACAACGACAAAACCTACATACCTTAAGGCATGCGTAAACTGTTTGCATTACCAAAGTTCCAAACCATAAATAACAGTAAAGTAACTTAACATAGCATCTACAAAAGGCCGAACCTATTCACCACTTTCTCAAACATTTCTCTAACATATCGTTGTTAATTTTACATTAACATAGTAACATTTAACAAAATTTCAGAACCTAACCTAATTAAATATGACCAACGAATATGTATGCTAATGCGACAAATTTTCACATCCCCAATAACGTAACATGTCATAATCTGATATAATCTGATATAATAATACAACGGCAACTAACACGCTTTAAGCACGAAATAAACTGCTAACATAACAAAGTTCCATACTTAACAACCATAAAGTAACTAACATTTGACGCAGGAACGTAACCTACTCACACTTTTTCTAACATATCATGGATATTTTTACTTACATAGCAATATTTAACAAAATTATCATAACCTGAACTTATAATTATCATGCTGTAATTAATATATATTATATATATATATATATTATATATATATATATATATATATATATTATATATTTATATATATATATAATAGATATATATTAATATACTATATATATATATATATATTATATAGTTTTATATATTATATATATTATATATATATAATATATATAAAAGATATAATTATTATATATATATATATATATATATATTATATATATATATATATATATATATGTATATATATATATATATATATATATATAATATATATGATAATATATATATTATATATATATATATATATATATATATATATATAATATATATATATATATATACTTATATATATATTATTATTTATATATATATTAGATATATATTATATATATATATTATATATATATATATATATGTATTATATATATATTTCTTTTTCTTCTCTCCTCTTTGCCCCAAGATTGGGGGTAAGGTGCGCTACAAGCATCGGAAAAAAAGCAGTAGGAGAACATGACACAAGTCGAAAACCGAAAAGAAAGGCCATCCTTACCGCCCCCTCTGCTACCTTAATTTAGTGAGGAGGCTTCGTCACAGACGAAAAATCCACACCTAGAGCATCATATGGGACCCAGCGACGGACCCTCCACTAATGGTAAATCGTCAAATGTAAGGGTTCATTTCCTGGCCCAGGGGGCACAACCATGCCGCCCCATACAGAAACCCCCGCCATTCTTCCTATCATCACCTTTTATCTCGCCTCTCCAAACTCCATTTCCTCCTTCAGACATTCGATTCACCGACTCATCCAACTTGTCTCTTCGTCTCCCAGCCGGTCGGTTCCCCACACACTCTCCACTATACATCTGCTTAACAAACCGACTTTCATTCATCCTTTCCACATGAAAAACCATCTCAACCAACCATCTCAATGTACTTTTCATTTATTCTCTCATTTTACCCCTTTCTTCACACCACACAATTCTCTATTACGTCATTCCTCACTTTATTAATTGTTTTCACACCTAGCATGCCCCTAAGATTGTCCATCTGACACATTGAACTTTAGATCGTATACTTCTTCATTCCGACCATAGTCTCACTACCATACAATAACAAGTAACAACATACCCCATGTAAGACTCTTACGCGCCACTCAAGTAGTCTTTAATTCACCAACGACTTTAATCATTGCACAGAGGACCCTTCCTGCGTTTCACAACTTCCTACTACATCTGCATCATCCGTTCCCTTCTTCATCCAACACATACCTTAAATATTTAAACTCAGACCAATTGTGCATTTATTTCATTATCTAACAAAACTTCACACTGAGGACTTGTCCTCACTCACAACCTAACCTTACTCTTATCTACGTTTACTTTCACAACCCCTCCTTTTACAACCCTGCCAAATTTCTCCACCAATCCTCTCAAAACTCTCTTCAGACTCGCCGCACAGAACCATCATCCGCATACAATTTAGGTAGCACCTCCACCCTCTCCATTCCTCCATCATTCTAACACCATTCCTGCCATCCCCACCTCGAATTCTTTCATTACCCTATCATAATACAAATTGAATAACCAGGAGACATAACACAACCCTGTCTCACTCGCTATTAATACTTCACTTTTGACACCATTTATTTCTTACACACGCTTCACTATCGTCATATTAATTTAATAATTATTTATTTATATATATATTATATATATTATATATATATATATATATATATATATATAATAAATAATATATATTTATAATATATATATATATATATATATATATATATATATATTATATATACATATAATTATATATACCATATATATATATATTATATATATAATATATAATATATATATATATTATATATATATAATATATATATATATATAATATATATATATATATATATATATATATATATTTTATATATAAAGTGAAATATATATAATATATATACATATAATTATAATACGTTATATCTTTTTTATTTATAAATTTTTTTTAATATATATAATATATATTATAATATATATATATATAATATTATATATAATAATATTATATATATATATATATTGTATATATATATATATTATATATATATATATATATATATATTATATATTATAATATATATATTATATATATATATATATATATATATATATATATTTAATATGAATAACTATTAGATTGTATGTGGAAGCAATAGTCTAATGTACCATTTATATTGGTATTCGAATTCGATCTAGATTAATATTGCTATCATTATTATATTATTATAGTATTATTATATTATTCATATAAAATTATTATTATTAAGAGTAATATTCTTTTTATTATTATTATTACTTATATTATTATTATATATTATTATTATTATTATTATTTATCCAGAAGACGCTGTTGCCCTCGACGGACGATCTCTTTTGGCGAGTTTTCTCTCACGGATCTTTCGCTATTATTAATTCCCAAAAACTCAGAAAATTATCCAGAGGAAACTGGTGAGAAATAAGTACGTATATACTTGGAAAATACTATAAATATATATAATATATATATAATATATATATTATATATATATATATATATATATATATATATATATATATATATATATATATATATATATATATATATATTTATATATATATATATATATATTAATATATATATATATATATATATATTTAATATATTAGTGATGGACGATGACGATGGATGATGACGATGATTAATTGAAAAAGTATATTTAAAAATTTCTTTCTCTCTCTCTCTCTCTCTCTCTCTCTCTATATAATATAAATATATATATATTAATATATATATATTATATATATTTTATATTTATATATATAATTATATTTATATATATATTATATTCATAGTTGGGCGCGCAAATTTTAAACTTAGAGCGCAAAGTCTAAAAACTTAGTCCGCAACCGCAAAAGCGCACAGTTTTTCAAAAAAAATTAGTCTGCAAACGCAAAAGCGCACATGTCCGCAAATCAAATTTTTTTTTAAAAGCACAAGTATGTAAAGATGAATTATTTTTAATTTTAATTGAAAGATGCAAATATTATTATTAACAAAAAAACAGAGGAAAGATTTTATTTTACTTAATTATCTTCTGTATTCTCTTCCTCTCGTGCATCTCTGAACAGGATTCTATTCCTTTCTTAAGATAATTTTTCAAAATTGCTGGGATGCCATGGCTGCCCTTTTGCTCTTAGATGTCAGAGCCTTGACTAAACAACCTCTCCACGGCCGCTGAGCTGGCTAATGGGGTATTATACTTTTTTTTTTACAGTTGTCACCACCACTCACGGGCAAAGCCCTAATCAAGGAGGGTGTTAAACTCAACAGAAATTCAACTAACATAAATTACGCAGATGAGCACAGACGCGGGCTTTAAGTGAGGGAGATTAATGAGTAGGAAAACACAGAAGCATGGAGAAGAATTCACAGAACAGAAGATTGGCAGGGAAAGAAGGAAACACCGCAGCGAACTAGTCTGGAGTTGCTAATATCATCACAAAACTCATGTGCCGACACAGCACATCCTTGTGTGCTTACGAGGTGTCTTTAAGGTGGTGTCACGGGTGGACAAGTTCCCTCGAGCACTTGCCGCTAGTGGTACCTATAGAAAAGAGGTAAAGCACCAACATCCCACCGCAAAGATAGAGGGTCAAGTGAATAGAACGTACAGGACAGTTTTATAAGTTTCTTTTGCTTTTGACTCGAAACCTATCAAAAAGCCGGGTGAAACCTGGAGCCCACCCACCAGATATGAGAGCATACTCCATACAAGGGCGTGATAAGACCCTTGTATAGCTGGGGTATGTGAAGAGGGAAAAAAGTCTCGCAGTCTAAACAGAACTCCCAGTTTCTTTGAGCCGCCCTAGCAACCATTGTAAATGTGGGTTTCCAAGACATTTTTGTTTATGTTAAGGCCAAGGATTTTTATATTTTCAACAGGAGAGACGAAGAACCGTCGGAAAAGAAAGAAAGTTTGGAAGGTGTCTTAGGAGGGAGATTTGTAGAAGTTGGTTTTTAAAGAATTGAATTTCACAAGGTTGAGACGACCCCAGCGAAATTCGTAATTCCAGATCAGCGAAAATTGGATCGGAAAGATAAGACGAAGGCATTCTAGAAGTAAAAGAAGAGCAGAATTGATGAAATGAGTGAAGAATGAAGGGTCGAGTCATCGGCATATGAGTGGAAAGAGTTAGATGTGCAGACGAAAGGACATTAATGAAAGTAAGAATAAAGTAGGAGATAAGACAGAACCCTGATTAAACCACTATTGACAGAAAAGAAGAAGAGGTAGTCGCCCCATCAAAACAGCCGATATGAGCGATTTCAAATAAAGCTAGACTAAGTAACGCAAGAGAAGGAGGAATCCACATAGAATGGAGCTGGAGAGAACTGACGCGTGCCATTAACCGGTCAAATGCTTTGGATACGTCAAGCGCACCACGCAAGTCTCCCCGTCTAAGGGCGGAAAACCAAAAATCTGTTAGATAGGAAATTATTACCCAGTTAGAACTCGAGCGCCAAAGCCGTTACTAGTGTATCGGAAAAAAAGGGAATGAGATTCCAGATGGTTTAAAAAAATGAGAGTTGAGAAGGGTTTACAAAGATCTTATGATAGATACAAGTTAGAGCTATAGGGCGGATAGTTAGAAGGATCACGAAAGCTGCTTCCTTTTTGGAATAGGTTGGACATATGTGCGCTTCCAACACTGAGGGAAAATGCTAGTTATTGAGGCATAGAGAATATAGATTCAAGAACCCATGCACCCGATCAAATAAAAACAGCAAAGGCATAGGACACCTGAAGGAAGGAGGAGGAAGAGGAAGGCCAGAATCGTCCAGGGAGTTAGAGGAAAATAGGAGGCGAAGAGATTGCCTTTTTAGTTGGAGAGTTAGCAAAGAACCATCAGATCGAATACGCAGGAGGAAAGGTAGATTTACAGAACTTGTTAAGAGATGTTTTTGGCAAGGGGTCAGAAAGATTTGTCAGAGGAGAACAGGAGGTATAGCGCACTTATCGTTTGATGGAAAGCCAAAACAAGTCCACACGACTCCTGTATTCACACGGAAAACAGGCTCCAAGTGAAGGGGTACTTTGGTGAACATTTACTGCAGCCTAGCTATCTAAGGTTCGTCCCAACTTCTCCTCCAGAGGTGTCTGCTTGGATATTATGGGCTTCAGTTTCTGAAATATTTAGAAATTGTATCAAGAACTCAAATCTTTTTTAAATTTCATTTGAACATTTATGTCAGTGTATTGTGAATATATATATGTCTGCTAATAAATAATTTAAAATGTTCAAATTCGTGTTGGCTATATTAGCCATTATATATATATATATATATATATATATATATATATCTTTGTATGTATTATATATATTAATATATATATAATTATAATTTTAAATAATATTTTTATTTATATAATATTTATATAATGTATATATATATTATATATATTTAATTCATATACTACTAAATGTATCTGCGACTGAATAGTACACATCTGAACTCAGCTCACCTCTCACACAGTGGCGGGCTCGTTCTTTTAGGACCCGTGCACCTGCTGACCTTGGGCTGTCACAGATGCTCCCTCCTCTCATCATCTTGAACATGCCAGGCATTAGGACTGGATAGAAATATGGAAATTTTATCAAAAGTAAAGTGATACTGAATTTTATTTTTTTAACAGTCAGTACAGTATAAATTAGATAATTCAATTAAGAAAATAACAAAAGAATCCTCTTTTACCAACTGTGCAAATTTGTGCGTACATATTTATTTCAATCATATTCATTAATAAATTTGGCTTCTACTTTTTGCGGCCCTAAATAAGCCATTTTATAATTCTTAAAATTAATACAAATATAGCAAGACATACGAAAATAAGGAATTCAAAATTCCTATAGTATTTTTTATAATGGTTGCCAGTTTGACTTATATTATTTACATAGCAACTTGTTTTAGTTTTTCTTCATATAAAATTAGTTCAATTATTTACAGCTTGTAGATTTGTCCATATAATGTCCTTCTTTTACTTGTATATATAGAGAGTCAGAGACAAGTCTAAAGTCAGTTTATTCGCATTTTACGGGGGAGAGGTTGTGTTTATTTTTTTTGTGCGAGAAATAACAGTGAAAATATATGCCAAAAAAATTTACCCGTGTGATATATATATAATATATATATATATATATTATATATATATATATATATATATATATATATATATATTATTATATATATTTATATATATATAATAATATATATATATAATATATATATATTATATATATATTATATATAATATATATAATATATATTATATATATATATACTATATATATATATACTATATATATAATATATACTAATATATTCATACTATTTATATATATATATAATATTTTATATATATATATAGAGAGAGAGAGAGAGAGAGAGAAGAGAGAGAGAGAGAGAGAGAGAGAGAGAGGAGAGAGAGAGGAGGAGAGAGAGAGAAGAGAGAGAGAGAGAGAGAGAGAGAGAGACCAAATCCTAGTTAAGCAGGCAATGACGTTTTTCGTATTTGTTTCTAAATTTGACACCTCTACAATACAATTTTATTTTTAGGCTTTTGCTTTACCGAATGTGTTCGAATGATGGCAATCGATATTAAAAAAAAAAAAAGTCCTATAATTATGCACACATTTACACATAAAAATAAAAAATTATTTAATAGTCCGTTTGAGGATAATCCTATCAGATATTAATATTTTAGAAAAGGTAATTGATTTTATAATATTTCATCTAAAGAGAGTTATCAAGTCTTTTTAATTGCAGAATGTGTTCGAATGCATGCAAATCGATATTAAAAAAAAAAAAAAAAAGTTGTAATTTATGCAACACTTACACGAAATAGAATATAAAAAAAATTATTTACATAGATTATATTATAATATATAATAATATATATATATATATATATATATTATAATATATATATAGTATAATATATATATTATATATATATATATATATAATATATATATATATATAAATATATAATATATACTTAAAAGTAAAAAACCAGCCCCTCTGCGATCTCCATTGTACGATCTCGTAGTCCGCCATGTTGTATGGTATATAATAAGTTGTATAATTATATTATTATATATACTATTAAGTATATATATATATAATATAAGTATATATATATATATATTATAATATATATAACCTACAGCCCCTCCATTGTCCAAGTTACACGAGCCGCCACTGTAGGTATATTATTATATAATATAATATATATAGTATATATATATATATACAATATAATATTATAAAATATATATAATAAAATATATGAAAATATATTTATATATATAAATATATATATATATATATTATATATATATATTATATATATATATTAATATAATAAATAATAAAGTATATAGTATATATATATAAATAATACAAGAGATGCTTAAAGTTTGTTCCAATTTAAAAAGAACATGACCATAATAGGTCACTTTTCAGGACTCAGTCCCATCCCCTTCAGTGCCTTGAATGCTCTGGAGAGTAAGATTCGATTGCAAATATAACACTTCTATTTCCCTTCCAATATCTCTGTACTTCCCTTCGGATGATGCCTATTACTACTCGAGTTTGAAGTTATAGGGCTATTGCCATAAACAAATCAAATTTCATTTTCAAAAAAGATACTGATGAACTCGGTTTCAAAAAGCCTTTCTTCCCTTGTTTTGGCTTTGCGTCTTGCTCTAGCAAGTAGCCTTGACTAGATTCTTGGCATACTTAAGTTTCTCACCCTTTTTGCATCCCGATTTTGTGTCCTGTAACTTATAAATTAGCAAGACTCCGCCTACGCGATCTTCTCCGATCTCCAACATATCAAGCCTAAACCAATAGGAGGCGTCATGATTCGATTTACCCAGCAATTACCTCTATCACTTTATAAAACTGGGAAACAAGACTTCTTGTGTCCAGTTTTATAAACCAAAAAAAATGTGTGTTTTATTGTTACATTAAGGGTCGTGATTTCTAGTAAATCGTTATAGGGATTCGTCTCGATGTGTGTGAGCAACACTTGGTGTTTTAAGTTTTTCCAAATTCTTGATTCTCGTAGTAGTTGTCAGTTTTCTCGGATTTCACAATTGCCTGTGCTTTAGGCAAAGTGTCTTATAATGATCCTGACATCAGAACCAGCGAGAACATGTTGATAGAGTCCGCTAGCCAAGATGTGTTGATTTAATGTGCAATGGGCAGATGTTTAGGTAAGCGTAAGTGTCATTCATGTTCCTTCAAGCGATTTTCTCAGCTGGAAGAGGTTTTGTAATCAGACCTCTGTGTCACTAATTTGCTCACTCTTCAGGCGTAACCACTATCTCTTCAATCGGTACCTGTTCTTTTTTCCTCTTCGTCACCGTTTCTGGCATGAAGCATTCCATCAAGTATGACAGAAAATTGTGGCACCCGTTATCTTGTTTGAATGCAGACAACCTGAAGAATAATTTTTTGTAATTTTAGTGTGGTTGCGTTATTGAATTTGGAGTTGATAATTTTTTTGCAACATAGGTGGGTGTGCTATTATCATCACTTGACTTTTTACTGACTTTTAGGGGCTTGCTATGCCTATGGTCGGATGAATATCCGTTAAAACTTGTTTGGGGTTAGGACTATGTGGTTGAGGACACAAATAATTGCTTTCACAAGGAAGACGGCGGCTCTCTCTCTTGCAAAGGTAGTTCACGATTAATGCGAGTTGAACCGTCATGCCAGAAAAATCCTGTTGTTCCAGTGCCAGCTGTCTGGGTGGTGGCCACATTAAACTGACCTTGTATTGTAATGTGGGTAACCAGGCCTTCGCTATACAGGCCACCTCGTAGAGTCCAGCGATCACGCGAGCTTCTGGATGAGGAGGCTGGAAACAGAGTGTTTGGTAGGACAGAAATTCGGCAAAGAGAAACTAACACACCAGATGTTGATTAGGCCCATGGAA
This sequence comes from Trachelipus rathkii, assembly GCA_015478945.1. Taxonomy (NCBI): domain Eukaryota; kingdom Metazoa; phylum Arthropoda; class Malacostraca; order Isopoda; family Trachelipodidae; genus Trachelipus; species Trachelipus rathkii. The sequence goes on along the minus strand of JABUQX010007236.1, from coordinate 12,206 downwards.
AGAGTAGCAGAAATGTAGAAGAGGCAAAAATGATTTGAGTGAGAAATGTATTAATGACAAACTGAACTTGGTCAAATTCAAAATTTTTGTATGGACTGTATGTATTCTGTTAGTTTTTTAACCTGTTAGTTTTGACACACTTATAGTTAACCTGTACTTAAAATAAAACACTTACTGTGTAAAGCAAACTATGAGCTCTCTCTGTTTTGAATATGTTGCGACATGAGACGTGGAGAATGCTTGGTCTGACGCTGTTTTTCTGGATGTGCTCAGTGTCTGTTGAGCAGCTTCGACCCGCGCGTTGACCCTAGATTCAATTGCAGACGACAAACTAGCTTGTGCAAGGAATTCACAAGTCTAAAAAAAAGTTAACAAAATCAACGCTTTCATTCTATGTAATTAAAAATGCGAAATATTAATGTTGAATTTTAAAATAAAAAGAAATAAAATTTAATAAAAAAGTATTGGTGTAAGTTACTTACCCGATCAAGTAGGCGGTTTCAGCTATGCTATATGTTGATTAGTGTCAAGCAAAAGTTTTTTTTTACATTAAGGGAACATTCAATCTTTCCTTTGTACATCACTTTATTGCCCTCAATATACTCCTTCTTATTGCTCTTAACAGACCCTAAGTACTTGATAAGATGGCCAATAGATGCTCCAAGTCCGTCTGGCTGCTTTTTCATGGGAATACAGCAGCATCGACGCTCAATATTTTGCAAGAGTTTGCACTAGCGCGACTTTCACAGTTCTGCAATTCTTTTATCCTTTAATTAAGTACTTATTCATATCTGTTTTACCCCATTTTAAACACAAAAGCACTAAAAAGGTTTAATCGCTAATTACAAGTAACCAATAACCTTAGTAAATTGGCTATAATAATAATAATAATATTATTATTATTAATAATAATAATAATAATAATAATAATAATAATAATAATAATAATAATAATAATAATAATAATAATAATAATAATAATAATAATAATAATAATAATAATAATAATAATAATAATAATAATGTCACTCCCGAAAGCAACATGCATTTAACAAAAAAACTATAACAACTGCAGGAAAATAAATAAAATTTTATTAATCAGGAGACATTTTTATCCATGAAATTAAAAAAAAAATAATAATAATAACGCTTTTGAAAAATTTAAAATTGTTAAAAATATTGCAAAATCTGTATGATAACGAGAAGAAGAACGAAGGACTCCTTTCGCTCGAGTGAACGTGAGGCATCAATGGCCGATTTTTTTTTTTCACTAAAGAATACCCGAAGGGTTAAAGTTAAAGTTAGAAGAAGTCGGGGTTTTCCGGGCTACCGGGGGACGACGGGGGGGACTTCGTCCCCCCCTCTGTCCCTCCGTCGGCTCGAACCCCCTAAAAAGGAAATAAAAAGAAAAATTAACATTTTCTCCAGAGCATAATAAAAAACAATATTTGGCAACCCTTACTCTAGCACTACTGCAGAAATGGCAGGTGGATGAGAGCATACGCTGCGACGTTGATGACAGTTTACGCTGCCAGCACCAAAAGGATTATAGTAATTTAAGAGTTTATAATAAATATTAGAATAAATAATTTTTTTAAGTCTTCATCGATGAATGCTTGCGAAATTCAAAATGTTAAATTACTTTTCCTGAAAGCTGTTATAGATTTTAGCTACGTGCATGATGCTTTCGGGAGGTGCCTATATATATATATAATTATATATATTATAATATAATATATATATATATATATATATAATATATTATATATATATATATATATATTATGTATTATATTATAATATAATATATATAGATATATATATATATATATACAGTGCAAAATATTTAGATGTTAGCGCAAATTTTGCGCTTATTGCGGCTCTTAAAAACGTTGTTGAACCAGCAAATGCAAAGTGCCATTTTTCGAAATTTCACCGGCAAACGCAAAAGCAGCCATTTTTTACGTAAAAGCGCCCAAGTGCTCTTTAATTTGCGCTTTTGCCCCATCTCCCTCAATATATATTATAAATAATATTACTATATATATATATATATATTATATATATATATATATATATATATACTATATATATATTATATATAATAAGATTTATAATATATATATAATATATATATATATATTATATACATATATATAATTATTATATATGGTAAAAAGTTACCCCCTTAAAGCCCCACCACGGA
>JABUQX010007236.1:0-5000 GCA_015478945.1 Trachelipus rathkii | reverse complement strand
GAGCCTATCATAATATGAAACCTGAGAGATGCAAAAGAGAAAGTGCTAATTAATCAATAATTAATAATAATATAATAATTTTATTATTATGTAAAAATAATTTTAATAATTGATCATACTAATAATAATAATAATAATAATAATAATAATAATAATAATAATAATAATAGTTTTATAATAAAATAATAATAAATAACTACATAATAATAATTAATAATAATAATAAATAATAATAATAATAATAATAGTGGTGAGGATGGTAATAATGAATAAAAAAAAAAAAAATGAATCGATATAAATGCTAATTATAAATAAGATTAAAGGAATTAAAGGGGTAGTGATTAGAGACTGGTAAATAAAGAGGAAAAGTGCCCTACAATATAATAATAATACAAAATATGCCATTGTGTATCATAATGGATATAACTATTTCATAATGAAATCCTTAATAAGTGTAAAACAGTGCCAATAATTAAAAAGGTGGCAGTGCATTAAAGAGCCAACTGATAAAATATAAGAGAATGAGAATAAAGTAAATATAAGTGATAATTTCCTTGTCCATCAGTATTGATAAGTAAGTATATAATTATGAATTCTAAGTAAAGGGTTCATAATATTTTATTTAGGAACTAATATTTTTTTAAATGATTTTTTAGATTTTATATTTTGTAATTCTGATAATTCTTTATTCCTTTTTCTTTTTTCTTTTATCCTTTTTTTTTTATTCTCTTATTGAAGCCCTCGTATGATAATTCCAACCACATGTAACTCCATGAGCGACTGGTCATTAATGTAATGGGATAGTGTAATTTAGAAATTTTAATTAATTTATTACAATATATTAGGCAATATTCTTTCTACATCAATTTTTTTTTCAATTTTTAATTAATTTTTTTAATTTTTCTAGTGTATTGGAAGCCGTGATAAATCGACTAAGAAACTGTTTCAAATTTTTTTAATTTTAATTTCCACCTGTTTGAATGCTGTACAATTACAACTGAGTTCATATATTTTCATTGCCATTTGGTAATTTTCATAATCTCATTTATTTTTCAATGATTAATTTATTATGTAATATTAAAAAAATTTTTTTAATGAAGCTTAATTAATATAAATTTGACATTTCTTTTAAGATTCTGTAAATATTAAATTTATAATTAAAAGAAATAAAAATATTATATAATAATATAATTTAAAGTAATTAATGATTATATAATTAATATTTATATAATATCATATAATAATGAGGATTAGATTAACTAAATTAATAATATATTAATTATATACTAATAATAATTAATAATAATAATCAATAATTATATTTTAATAATAAATATAATTAATATATATAAATTAATAATTAAATTAAATATCAAGCAATAATATTCTTATCTACTGTAGTTATTAATTTTAATTTTTAGTAAATATAAATATTTCTGATTATTCTCTTGTATTGTATTTAATTTTACTATAACTTTATACGGGTTGTATCATTCGTTGCCGTGGTCTTTTGCGTACAATAAAGTTGTGCGTCCGCGTAATAATATGCATTCAATCACGTTATAAGGCGGAATACCAGTTTCGAATCTAATAATCTTCTTTTACTATAATTCTGTGTTATCAGTGAGATAATTAAATATAATTACCCAATGGTGCCTTTTGTTATTATAATTTCAATAATGCTAACTTGACGTTTCGTGAATCTATCTTATCAGTCTTAATTAACAAATCGTATCGCGACATTACGATAAAAACAAAGGCTACAGCGATGTCATCATTAGTAAGAACTTAATTTATGTGTGTTAGAGTGAGCGCAGATTGTTTAAGCGATTAGGTGACATCGGAGATACTGTTTCAGTGATCACACAATCTATAGCCTTATAAGCAAGAACAGCTGGGGTGATAAATATAAGGTGGTCGACGTTACATCGGGTGTCTTCGGTATACAGCTGCCTAACAATATTTATTATAACTCACGTATCTTCTCAAATAATTAGTAAGCTCATAATTTGTTTATTAGTGTTATTAAATAATAGTGCTGTAAACTGTAATAGAGGGTTTCGTCGTAAGTTTAATTATTATTATTATTTAATTAATTATTAATTATTTAATATATTAATTAATTATATATTAATTAATTAATATATATAAATTATATTATAATATATATATTATAAATATATATATAATATTAAATAATATATATAATATATATATCATAATATAATATATAATATATTATATATATAAATATATAATTATTAATAATATATATAATATATAATTATAATATATAATTATAATATATTATATATATATATATAATTAAATATTAATTTATATATTAATATATTTAAATATATAATATAATATAATTAACTTTAATATAATATATATATATAATAATATATAATTTTATATATATATAATATATATATTATAAACTATATAAATAATAAAAATTTAAATCTTACCTTGTAATTAAATAATATATTATATTTTAATATATTTATAATTAATATATATATTAAGGACAAGTTACTTAACGCCCACACGGAACGGAGCTCGGATCAAAAAAAATTTTTTCACAGGTTAGCATCTATGATACTATTATAAATAGTAATGTTTACTTAAGGTCGAAATGAAATTTATTTAATTTTTTTTTTTTTTTTTAACGTTAAATCCAAATAATTTTTTTTTTATTATTTACCTGTTTCTAGTTTAATATGAAGTGAACGTATAAAAATTAATATATATTTAAATTATTTTGAAAATAGTAAGATATTTATCACTAGGCAATGGTAGGGGCTCGAGCACGACGGTGTGGTAACAATTCAAGGAGTGGCGCGAGGTTTAATTCCGATTGAACCCCTGTATGGGAGGTGATCGGAGAGAATCCCTCGCGTGATAACACCCATAAGAATACACAAAGAAGCGGGGTTTCACTTGAAGAGTACCCTTAACCCCTGAGAGGTTTGGGGATAATAGTCCTTAACCAACGTAGTAGTTCCCTAAAGTATGTAGATAGATCCCCAGTAATCTTCCTAGCCATCAAAGGTGCGGCTATACCCTGGGTATTCTTAATTACATTAATTATTACTATTTTACTTAAAAATTTATAATTTACTCTAAGGATTTTAAGTTTCATTAAAAATTAGTAAATTCTTTTTCGGTGTTTGCTATTTTTAATGTAGTTTTTACATAAGATATGATTGTATTTGTTTTTGTTTTTTATTATTAAATTTTTTTCATTATCGACCCATAAACGTCTTATTTAATGTAATCATAGAGTGCTAACTGTGAAAATATAAATTTTTTTATTGATCTGAAAGCTAACCTGTATCCGTTTAAGGTAGGTATCAGTATATATAATATCCGTTAATTAAAACTTTTTTTCATCTATATATAATATATTAATATATATATATAATATATATATTAATAATTATATTATTACCGTACTTATAGGGGTCCTATAATGACTTGATAACGAGGTGAAATAAAGTATATAAAGTATGGGAGTACCGATTTCATTAATCAGTAATGAGGAGTATATTAGTGAGAGTGAACTATGATACGAATAAATAAATATACTATATTATAAAGAATGCCAGTAGTATGGTTTATAGAATAGATATTAGTGAGAGGAGGTAGTAGGAATATAAGTCCTATTACCTGTGTATCCGTTCCCTATAACTAGGGCCATAGTAAAGAGGAGATCGCCAAGAATTCTATGCATCAATATCCGGTTTAACACCTAGAATACTACGCGTGTGTGTCTATAACTTTAGGGGAAATATTAGCTTATTAAAAAAAATTAGTTGTTTTTTTATTTAATAAACTAAAAACTATTAAGTTAATAATTATTTAAATTAAATTGGTATTAATTATTATATATACAATCCTTATGTGTGTAATATATACTATATAGTAAATTTAGTATCGAAAAATATAAATAGTTAAATATTAACAAATTGGTCATATGTTTATATTATCTATATGATTTATATTTTAATAATATTGCTATAGATAAGTGGAAGGTATAATATTGAATTTACATATAGAAATATAATAAAATAGGGAATATAGTGATTGGTTAGAATTTGTATATATTACGGTTATGTTGTATATTATTGTATAATTATGAGATATGAATATATATAATAATATTGAATATATATATTATATAATTCTTTCTGGCAATTCCCGAGGTAACGGGGTGATAGTGAGTTGTTCAAACATGTGCACTGTGGTAAATTCCGATTAGGTTACATGCATTAAGCAGTGACTTATTTCTATAAGAGTATAATATAAGTGTGATAAGCTGAGTTGACTATCGGAACCCATCTACTACAAACTGTAATTTCCATTTAAGCGACCTCTTAATTAAACGAACACGTAGAACGTACTATGCGGAAAATTTTCTCTCAAAACTCAACTAACTTAAATATATAAATATATATTATATTATAATATTAATATATATATATAATATATATAATATAATAATATAATAATATATATATATAATATATATTATTAATACATTAATATTATATAATTATTGGATAGTGATATATATACTATGTTCGGTTATATATCGAGTAGACTGATATATATTATTATATATATATTAAATATATAATATAATATAATTAATAATTAAATATATATTAATATATATATATTCTATATATATATATATATAATATTTAAATATATTATATTATTTCATTATATATAATATATATATTATATATGGACTTTTAATTCTTAGTTACACTTAAATGTGAGTATCAGTTTGATTTTTTTTAATGTTTTTTAGTATTTTAATTAATATATTAAGCTTAAATAACTATATGATACCAACAAATGTAAAATTAAGTAATGTAACGTTGACTATGATTAATTTACAAACCGTAATATTTTTAGCCGACCAGTTTACGTTTTACGTGCGCATCCAGTAACTTTTTAATTTTTTTTTTTTTTTTTTAACTAAA
>JABUQX010007235.1:132500-136534 GCA_015478945.1 Trachelipus rathkii | reverse complement strand
CATTACTTCGTTCAGGAATTTGGGTGTTTAACCGTTTTCGCATTTATCAGTGAAACGCTTTCGCGCGTTTTCATGCGCCGCTTCAATATATATATATATATATATATATATATATATATATATATATTAATCCACCTTTTTTCCCGAAGACTGGAGGTAAGGTGCGTGACATGCACCAGAAACAGAAAAGTAGTAGAATAATATGAGACAAGTCGAAAAGAAAGCCCAGCCTTACCGCTCCCTTTATACCTATTAGTGAGAACTCGTTGCAGTCAGAAAATCCACCCTAGAGCTTCACGGGACCGTGACGGACCCTCACTATGGCATCTCATCAATGTGGGGTTCATCCCTTGGCCCAGGTGGGCCACAACCATACCCCCCCTCACAAAACCCCGCCATTCACTCCTATTATGCACCTTTCTTCTCGCCTTCTTTCCCTTTTCATCCAACATACTGTATATCCTAAATATTTAAACTCAGACACTTGTTCCAGTTGCTCACCATCTAACATAACTTCACACCGAGGACTGTCCTCACTCACAACCATAACCTTACTCTTACCTACGTTTACTTTCAAACCCCTCCTTTTACACACTCTGCCAAATCTCTCTACCAATCCTCTCAAACTCTCTTCAGATTCCCCACACAAAACCAAATCATCTGCACACTCCATTCTCTTCCATTTCTTCATAATTTTTTTACCATCCCCTGCCACCCTTACCTCTTAATTCTTTCATAACCCCATCCATATGCAAATTGAATAACCAAAGAAACATAACACATCCCTGCCTCACTCCGCTATTAATATTAAACCAATCACTTTCGACTCCATTTATTTTATATATATATATATATATATATATATATATATATATATATATATATATATATATATATATATATATATATATATATATATATATATATATATATATATATATATATATATATATATATTTTTGATGTTATTGTTTTTTATTGAGACTATGGTGCTGGAATAAGAAGTATAGATCTAAAGTTCAATGTGTTCCAGATGGACAATCTTAGGGGTGTGCTAGGTGTGAGGAAAAATTGATAAAATGAGGAATGAACTTGTATTAGAGAGTTGTGTGGTGTGAAAGGGGTAAACGAGAGAATAAATGAAAGTATGTTGAGATGGTTTGGTCATGTGGAAAGGATGAATGATAGTCGGTTGGTTAAGCGGATGTATAGTGGCGAGTGTGTTGGGAACCGACCGGCTGGGAGACCGAAGAAAAAGTGGATTGAGTCAGTAAACGAATGTTTGAAGGAGAAATGAGAGTTTGGTAGAGGCGAAAAGAAAGGTGTATAACGGTGAATGGCGGGGGATTGTGAGGGGTATGGTTGTGGCCCACCTGGGCCAAAGGGATGAACCACTTACCTTGACGATCTACCATAGTGAGGGTCCATCGCGGTTCCATGAAGCTTTTAGGGTGGATTTTCTGACTGCGATGAGTTCTCGCTAATTAATGGTACTGAGGGCGGCGGGGCTGGGCTTTCTTTTCGACTTATGTCATATTCTTCTACTGCTTTTCTTTTCCGATGCATGTACGCACCTTACCCCCAGTCTTGGGGAGAAAAGGTAGATGAATAAGAAGAAGAAGATATATATATATATATATATATATATATATATATATATATATATATCTATATATATATATATATATATATATATATATATATATATATATATATATATATATATATATATATATTCCTTTTCTTTATCCTACCTTGTCTTTTCACTAGATGTGGTTTTTGTGTGCGTAAAATACCCAGAAAATAGGACAGTTAAGTAGAAAAGCATGACGTAACTTGAGAGCTCATCACAGTCTAAAATATTCATCTTAGGGTTTTGCAAGACTGTGAGCCGCGAGGACCCTCACTGTGGTATCTCGTCAATGTCGGGTTCATCCCTTGGTCAAGCCTACAACCATACCCTATCACGAAACAACCCGCTATTCATTCCTATTATGCAAAAGCAACCGTCTATCATTCATCCTTTCCATATGACAAAACCATTTCAATAAACTCGTTTATTCTCTTATTTAGGACTTTTTTCACACCACACAATTCTCTAAAACGTTAATCCCTCTCTTTATCAATTCTTCTCATACATAACCCGCTCCTAAGATTATCCATCTGAACACATTGCACATTAGATCTATACCTATTACTCCATGCCATAGTTTCAGTACTATACAGTAACACAGAATCTAAAGGGCTTTTTATTTATATAATTGTTATATTTTCAGAGGTACAGAAGAAAGAGAAAACCAAAACAAAGCATTCTAAAAAAGAAGAAATACATTAATGTGATTCTGTTTTTTTTTTTCTTAGTTAAATTTTTTTAATGTACATTTTAATTTTAAAAATTAAATTTGTTTCAGCATAATTGAATTTTTATTTGCATATATGAATTTACAATTACTTTTATTACTTTTTTAATCTTTGTTTTTATATAACATCTTTTCATCGTAAATCGATCCAATGTACAATAGAGTTCTGCATTGTCATCCTTAATTTTTACAGGAACTATTTACGACTACAGATGAACCAATCGCTTAGTTAGGAGTTAATTGATTGTACGGCATAGTGCCAAGTAGGATGTTTATTCTTTTTAAGCTATGGTCACATTTTTAAAATATATTTCGTTTTAATTTTAGTAGGTACAAAAGCAACAGCTTGAAAAGGATTTCTATTTTTATATCTTTAAAGATATTCAAAGATTTTTCAAAAGACCATCCAGAAAAAGCAATGCACATTAGTTATCAATGGATACAATAGAATTTAAAAAGCGTCAAAGAATTAGAAATAAGTTTTGAAAATGTCAAAGCATGAGTCTGTAGGTTAAAAAAAAATTTTTTTTTTGGTCCTTATTACAATCCTTTGCAAGATTAACTTCTTATTCAATGATTTGAGTTCATTCCTAACTTTCCTGTAAGCTACTAATCTTTTACTTTTACTATTCTTAAAAGTTTAAAAGTTTCTCTTCTTTTCCATAAGTTTTTTTCTTATTTCTTCACTTTAATATTTAGATTTTCTAATTTTATCAAAATACATACCTGTGACTGGCTATTTTCTAAAAATAACTAAAAACTTTCACATTTCCAACCAGTTATGATTTTCACATTCCAATCAGTCAAGTTGTAATAGTTTTCATATTAAGAGGAAAGCATTAAAATAAAATAATGTAATAATAACTTTTTTATAACGTTATATGTTTGCAGATACATTATTTTCAATGACCTTTTTTAAAAAACGGTTGTACAATTTCATAATTATGGTAATAATAATAAAATACCTGTAATAATCAATAAAGAACAATATTAAAAGATTGCTAAAGGTCGATTTTTAAATGTAATAATTTTTGGTAGTGAAATAAATTATATAAAACACGATTGTGAAATTTTTACAACACATGTCGTTTATTTATTTGAATACTTTCTCCAGATGAATGTTTTAAATATTAGTTAGGAAGTTTGGTTCCATTATCTTCAAAACTGGTTGGTGCTCATGACGGAATATAAGGTTCAAACGAATGGAGGGTAGTAATAATGTTACATATGTTTCATTTATATAAATGAAATACACACATGATAAGGACTGAAGGCTTCGTTTATATCTATGGATTAATGTAAATTCAACTCATCTTCTCAAATAAATATAAAGAACAACTACCAACTCTATTCAAAGTTTCATATATTTCTCCTACTTATAATTACCACAGCCGTGGGGTAGTGTGCGTAACATGCACAGATATATGAAAGTTAACTAGAAGAGAATGAAGTAAGTCAAAAGGAAAGCCCCCTTACCATTTCCTCAATACCCTTAAGGGAGAGCTCGTTGCAATAAAATAAAATAAATAAAAAAAACTCTAGAGCTTCACAAGAACGCAACAGACAATCACTGTGGTATCTCGTTAATGTAAGGTTCATCCCTTGGGCCAGACCAATAATCATACACCCTCACAAAACCCCTCCATTCACTCATATTATTCACTTTTCTTATCT
>JABUQX010007235.1:107500-112500 GCA_015478945.1 Trachelipus rathkii | reverse complement strand
TCACTGATTTGACCATATCTAAACGCTTTGAACAGAATTATTCGGTCTCTCTCTCTCTCATCTCTCTCTCTCTCTCTCTCTATATAGATATATATATATTATATTAGTATAATAAGTATATATATATATATATAGCTATTACTTATATAATATATAGTATATATATAATATTATATATATATACTATATAGTATATATATATATATAGTGTGTGTGGTGTGCTCCACTGCTCGTGTAGTGTCAATAACATTCTTGGAGTTAAGATTAGAACAAGTATATTACATTATTTATTACTTTCCATTACTTTCTTTTTTTGGGGGAAAAATTATTAATATTTTCTCTTCAAAGTGTCGAAATGATAAAGTGAAATGGCGCTTAAAAATATTGGAAAGCAATATATATATATATATTATATAAATATATTATATATATATATATATATATATATATATATATAATATATATATATATATATATAATAGTATATATATATATATATATATACTATATATATATAGTAATATATAATATATATATATAATATATATCAATCTTTTTCTTGTCCTAGAATTGTTGCATCTTTCTTATACCATCGCTCTATCATTGGAAACTAAATACAATTCTAGACTAGTCGCATAACTCCGTCTTTGAGGAGAGCTTGTGTACTTCATCTCTTCACGCATCCTTATCCTTTCTCTGTCCATCTCTCTAACCCCAAACTTAACATCCCTGCTAATTCCTTTATATTATCTATTAGTCTGGAACACATTTTGATTCCTCCTCATGTACTTTACTAATAAAGTCTAGAACACTTTTCCTTTCTCTATTTACATAGTTTCAAACCCCATGTTCAGGGGCATCTCGAAGTCTTTTTTAAATAACAATCTGTTTTCCCTCCTCTAGTGGGTGTTCCTTTTTCCATAAGAGGGTACCTTAAACAAAGCAGAGTTACAGAGGTCAAATTATATCTCTTTAGAAAGTGTTTTATTCTTTACGCCTAAATCAAGTGCGAACTTACATGCTAGGCGCACTTAAAGTTAGTTACATATACCACTCTAGTCAGTGTTTCCTACTTTAATTAAAGTCTCATTTCATCCGTTTAGATGAAATTATGCATCAACAGGTTTTATTTTCATTGATTACGATTTTTACATTGTCATATGAGTTACTGTTGTAATTTAGCGTCAAACTTAGGCAAAAAGGGAGAATCAGTCACTTTGTGGTCACTTTATGTCGAAACGTTGGAAAAGTTTTCTAAGCCTTTATGAACCCTAAAATTTTAGGGCTAACTTACTTTTATGTATATTATACATAAACAAGTTACAACATCACGTTAGTCTAAATTAAATTAGGTGCCATATTTTTAACACGCAAAATCACTTAAAACTATCTCCTTTTTAGCTAAACTTAAAAATATATACTGAACTATTAATGAAAAATTCAAAATCATAGCGGAAATAACATATCTTTCCTTTTTTTTATTAACTTCTTTTCGTGAATTTCACAACCGTACCGTATATCTTTTTATTACCGTACTTTGCAATATGTGACATCATTTTCTACGTTCTTAATATGCCTAATATATATTTTTTATTGCCACTTTAGTTACCGTGGTTTCGAGTATGTATGTATGTATGTAGTATGTATGTATGTATGTATGTATGTATGTATGTATGTATGTATGTATGTATGTGAAAATGAAGAGATCTGCTATACACAAATATTGATTAACTTTTAAATTTTAATTAAGTAAATACCTGTTAAAAATTTTGATATACTCTTTTTCTCGTATATTGTTATGCTTCGACGAGTAAAAAGCGAAAGCTTGTCATTCTTCAGAAAATGACTTATAATATAATATATATATATATATATATAATATATATATATATAGTATAAATATAATATATATATTTCTGACCATTTATTATATTTTAATTGTCTGAGATATATATATATATATATATATATATAGTAGTATTATATAAATATTAATATATATATATATTTATATATATATATATATTCCGGTGAGCAAATGCCGGAGGACTAACCAAACTTCCATCGGAGTTGGGGAGAATCAGGATTCAAGGTCAAATCAAAGGCCGAGGTTCCCGGATGCATGGTGTTTGAAAGTGAGCGAATCAAAGGAAGTTAGAAAAATAGAAGAACGATGTGTGTTTCAGATTCTATCGGGAGTGCATGAAAGATTGAGCATAGCGGTTAAGTCTGGGGGCAGAGAGTTGAGACAGAGACAGGATGAGACTGTGTGGAAAGACGAGTCGCCCGAGCTCTTCTCAAAGGAGAAGGTATACGACTGGAGAGAGAGTCTCATGAACAAGCATTGTCCAGTGTGTGAGTGTGTGTGTTTGTGTGAGTGAGTGTTGTGTGGTGTGATGTGTGTGTGTGTGAGAGAGAGAGAGAAGAGGGAAGGGAGGGGAGAGACGAGAGAGAGAGAGAGAGAGAGAGAGAGAGAGAGAGAGAGAGTTCAGAAGAGCAGTGTCTATTGTAATAGCGATAGGATAAGGAGATTGATGCAACAGTTCGACGGCTTGAAAGAGAATGAGGAGAGTTAGTAGGAGAGTTAACAATTCGAATAGTCTTATACTGCACCTTATCAAGGAGAACAGTGTGTGTGTGTTCAACCACCCCAGTTATGTGATGCATAGTCCATACCAGGTTGAACAACACCCCTTTACAGAGTAAGCAACTGGGATAGGAAGATGAAGTTCCGAAGGCACAAAAAACACTCAACCTCTTTGCTGCTGAGTGGGTCGACTCCTAAATTGGAAGGAGTAATGAGGGGTGTAATCATCAGAGTAGGAGTGGATGGGAAACGAAATGAGAGAGAGAAGGTTATTATAATGAAAAGTAGAAAAAAAATTGGTGATAGGACAGAACCTTGAAGAACACTACTATTAATTGATTTAAAGGATGAACGGTGACCATCAGATGCTATAGAACGACCGGAAAGGAAATCAGAGAAAAGGATAAATACCGTAGGCAGAAAGTTTGGAAATCAAAGCATTGTGCCAGACTCTATCGAATACCTTCGATATGTCTAGCGCGACAGCAAAAAAAATTCATTGAAATCCCGAATAGCAGAGGACCAAGAATTAGAGAGAAGAGGAAAGAGATCACCAGTAGAGCGTTTCTAACGAAAGCCATACTGGCGATCAGAATTTAGATTATAAGAACTAAGATGTTTCTAAATCTTCCTGCTTAGGAGGATAGATTGGAAAACTTTAGAAAGAACGGAGGTTAAAGCGGTAGGGCGATAGTTAGAGGGTTGTGAGGGGTCCCTCTTTTTCAGTACAGGTTGAAGTGGAAAGACAGAAGAAACATTTTACCAAAGCAAGGAGCAATCTCAGAAGTTCAAGTTTTAAGAACTTCAGGAGGAATACCGTCAGAAGAATATGCCTTCTTAGTGTTTAAGCTTTATGGAGAGCAGAAAAAAAATCTCTTAAGAAGAAACTATGATGTTAGGCATAAATGAACTGGAGGAGGAGGTGAGATGGAGGAATAGCTCCGGAATCGTCAAGAGTGGAGTTAGATGAAAAAATTTGATTGAAAAGTTCAGCTTTACCAGAAGATAAGATGGCACTTGTGCCATTCGAAAATAATAGAGGAGGGAAAGAAGAAAAAAGAAAAGTTAGAGTTATAACATTTTGTTTACAAATTGCCAGAAAGGGCGATAGGAAGAGTAGCTAAAAAGCATTGAATTTCCTACGGAGAAAAGAGCTTTTAGTGTCACAGAGAATAGATTTTCTGATGAAATATAAATAACATGAGATTCTAGAGTTTGAAGCAGACGGTAATTAATGAAGGCAACATTCCTCTGGCGAATAATATGAGAACAAACCGAGTTAAACCAAGGTTTGTTAGATTTAGTTGAAGGGAAAGAATATGGAGTGTACCCCTCCTTGCCAGAGAGAATCACCTCGGTTATGTGTTTTGCACATTCTAAGGTGGTAGTAGTAGTAGTAGTAGTAGTAGTAGTAGTAGTAGTAGTAGTAGGTAGTAGACATTCTATTGGAAATCAAAGAAGTATGACTGCAAGTCCGACCAGTTTGCCCCGAAATGCCCAAAAACGTTTCCTCAAGTAAGAAGGGGTCTTTTCTGAGAAAGACTTCAAGATACAGAAAAAGATACAGATATATGGAAAAGTTTTGAAATGTTGAGTTCATCTCCAAGACGGTGAGGGATACGAGTATGGAGCTGCACCAACTGGTCAAGGTCCCTCAGGATAAATAAATGGTAGACAAGTTATATCGAGAGAACTAGAGGAAAGTCACTGGCTGTGATGAACATTGAAATCACCTAAAATGATGATTTCTAAAAAAGGAGAAGAGGGTAGTCAGAGTTAGTGACAAATAGACGGAACAAATAAATTTAGTTGTAGATTAACATGAAAACATAAGCCATAGAGTAGAAAATTCGGAAGATTCCAAATTAGAAACACGAAAACAGATTAGGTCATTGCATACATATGCGCAACATTCGCCTTTGGCTGAAAATTGAAGATAGAGACAGCAGGAGGGAACAGAGTAGGGTTTGCAGTCAGAGCACTCAAGTATCTGTGTTTCTGTTAAGAGAGAGAGAGAGAGAGAGAGAGAGAGAGAGAGAGAGAGAGAGAGAGAGAGAGAGAGGTGGTGATCGACAAAGTGGAAATTAGAGAAAAAGCCCCGAAGGTTACAGAAAATGAAGAGAGAAGACCGTGCACCAGAACCAGAAATTCTCCGATTCTATGACGTCATCAACCTCACCACCTAAGGCCGTCAACTCCCAAGTAGTGAGGGAGGAGCGATTATCTTTGTAAGCCACCACTCTTAAATCCTCCGAGGCGTGATGTGCCATTGTCATTTTAATTAAGTTTGTGAAGTAGGGTTGTGTAATAGCTTTCATGATGTGTGAATAGAAGAGAGTAACATCCCTATGTAGCAAGAGTGTTTAAAATGGTCGCGAAAAGTGGTGGTGAACCATTGAACATTGGGGTGCTG
>JABUQX010007235.1:95000-97500 GCA_015478945.1 Trachelipus rathkii | reverse complement strand
ATATATATATACATATATATAAAGATATATATATATATATATATATATATATATATATATATATATATATATATATATATATATATATATATATATATGAGCGTTGCAGTGTGACATAAAGTAATCATCACCAATTTACTCCACAAATATAATAAATATTAGTGTTAAGTGACACACAAACTTTATATAGGATATATATATATATATATATATATATATATATATATATATATATATATATATATATATATATATTTATATATTTGTATTATTGTACATAAAAATAATAATCATCACCTAATTAGCTTTACAAGAAGATAAAGGTAGTTAAGGACACACACACATACACACACACAAACACACATACGTAAGATATATATATGGTGATAATAAATATATAAATATATATATATATATATATATATATATATATATATATATATATATATATATATATATATATATATATATATATCTTTTGAAAAATCACAGTTCACCCCTTCCTCCTTCCTCCTTCCTCCTTCCTCTTTCCTCTGTTTTTAGTATTTCTCTTTTCTCATGATGTTTCTTGGAATGATCACGTTATCTCACTCACTAAGCAAGTCTCAAAGAGGATGGGTCATCTGAGTCACCTTCGGAACCTTTCATACCACACCAGTTGCGTTCTCAGTATAGGGGTGTAGTTAGAACACATACAATCTCCCTTAAAAAGGGTAAGAGTATTCAGGTCATAGGACTTTTAGACATTAATTATGCTGCTCTCATCACTGATTTTTTGCCGTTGGGAGCTCATTATACTTTTGTAATATAACGGACATTACTCTAGTCGTATACAAGCAACCTTTGAAGAGAGCCTTATGCGACTCGTCTTCCCACACAATCTCATAGTTTCTTTCTATGCCCACCTCTCAGACTTCAGACTTAACTGCTATGCTCATTCTTACATAATACTTTACTACTTAAGTATGGAATACTCTTCCTTCCTCTATTTTCCCCAACTTCCTATGAAATGCACACTTTTAAACGCCGTGTACCGGGATGTGTTGATTTTGATATTCTCGTTTCGATTATATATATATATATATATATATATATATAAATGTATATATATATATATATATATATATATATATATATATATATATATATATATATATATATATATATATATATATATATACATACATATATATATATATATATATATATATATATATATATATATATATATATATATATATATATATATATATATATTATATATATATATATATATATATATATATATATATATATATATATCTTTCTTTCTTTCTTTCACCTTCCTCTTGCCTCAAGATTGGGGGGTATGTGCTGTATACATCGGAAAAGAAAGCAGTAGGAGAACATGGTCAAACGTCAACAAAGAAAGTCATTTCTTACTGCCTCCTTGTAATACTATTATCAGCGAGAGCCTGTCAAAGGCATTAGGTACAGTCCACCCTAGAGCATCATGGACCGCGCGACGACCCTCACTATGGTAAATCGTCAATGGTGTTCATCCCCTACCGCGGGCCACAAACCATGCCCCCATATTAAACCCCGCCATTCTCTCCCATCATGCACCTTTATTTTCGCTTCACAACCCAATATTTCTCTCCCTTCAGACATTCGTTAGTTCACTGACTCAATCCACTTCCTCTTCGGTCTCCCAGCCGGTCGGTTCCCAAACACACTCACCACTATAAGATCCAACCAACTGATCACTATTCATCCTTTCCGACCAAACCATCTCCAACATACTTACTTATTCTCTCATTTCACCCCTTTCTTCACACCACACCACTCTCTAATACGTTCATTCTCTTTATCACTCCTTTCACACCTACACCCCTAAGATTGTCCATCTGAAAACATTTTGAATTTTAGATCTATACTTCTTATTCCAGACCATAGTCTCACTACTATACAATAACATAGGTAACAACATACCCTCATTAAGACCCTATCACACTCAAGACTTACAGTCCCTCTTTATTCACCAACAATTGCACCAGCCACCTTCCTGCCATTCACAACTTTCCTACTACACTCTGCATCGTCCGTTCCCTTCTCAAACACATACCCTAAATATTTAAACTCAGACACTTGTTCTAGCTGCTCACCATCTAACATAAACTTCGCTGAGGAGTGTCCCCACCAACCATAACCTTACTCTATCCACGTTTAACACGCCTTTAAGCCCCTCCTTACACACCTGCTAAATCTCTCTACTCAATCCTCTCAAACTCTCTTCAGATTCACCATAATAGAACCAAATCATCCGCATATAATAGGTAAGGCACCCTCCACTCATCTCCATTCTCCACCATTCTAACACCATTTCCTGCCATCCCCACCTCGAATTCTTTCATAACCCCATCCATATACAAATTGAAAAACCAAGGAGACATAACCCTGTCTTAGCCCCAATTATTAATCCTAAACCAATCACCATTGACACCATTTATTCTACACACGC
>JABUQX010007235.1:60000-65000 GCA_015478945.1 Trachelipus rathkii | reverse complement strand
TAATATTCAACTTGGAATCGTTGCAGGGATATTATTCGTCAGGCTAAGCGTGCTTTCACCAAAAGGAAGTGCGCTGACCTCCTTGGATCTCCTACTGATAAAAATTTCTTGCCCCCTTGCCTAAAAATATCTAATAATAACTTGTAACCTGCCTTCCCTCTTATTCGCCCCTGACGGATCTGTGGCTATTCCTTCTGAAAGGTTAACTCTTCGGCCTCCTCTTCATCTAATTCGATCCTGGACGATTTCGGCACCCCTTCTTACTTTTTCTCCTCTCAGGTGTCCCATGGCTCCACCTGTGGTTACACACTCGGTGGATGAGATCCTGAGATCTATGAACATCAGGAAGGCTAGTGGCCCGGATGGCATTCCTCCTCGTGTTCTGAGAGAGTGTGCTTCCAAGCTGGCACCTGTCTTCGTTCGTCTCTTTTCTTTCTTTGAGATCACCAGTATGGCTTTTGGACGTTCGAGTTAATCTGCAGGACATTCTTTTCTATCTCTCTGATTTATATCTCTGCCCTTACGGGCCAGTGGGGGAGTCACATGGCGGCGCTTGGACATATCCAAAGCCTTTGACCGGGTATGGCATGCGTCACTACTCTAAGCTTAATTCCTTTGGTTTCCTCCCTCCTTCCCTTTGCTCACTTTCTTGTCTAGTTTTCTTTCAGATCGTTCCATATCGGCTCTTGTTGATGGAGCGACCTCTTCTTCCCTTTCTTGTTAATCTGTGGTGTTTCAGTTGGTTACCTGAACCCCAACTTTTCATTAACGATCTTCTTAGCTGCACTTCTAACTCTGTTCACTCTTATACCGATGACTCAACTCTCCATTCATCCATCTATTTCAAATCTGCTCTTCCTTTGGGTTTCCTGAGCTGTTTCTCGTCTTCAGCTTTGATTCTATTATTGCTGATCTGATGGGATTTCCTGGTATGGTCACCTCTGAACTGGTAAAGTTCCAACCCTTTGAAACTCAACTTCTTCGTATCTCCTCTCAAAAACACCCCAATCCTCCTATCTTCTTCTGACGCTCTCCTGTCTCACCTTGTGGACAACTTGAACATTCTGGTCTGAACATAAACAATAAACTCTCTTGAAACTTACATTAGCAATCGGTTGCTAGGGATACCTAAATATGTTGGGAGTTCGTTCAGTTTCAGGAATTTTTTTCTTCCTAACAGTGACTCCAATTATATAAGGTTCTTATCCACCCTTTGTATGGAGTACTGTTCGCACATTTGGGGGCTCCAGTTCCGCCCTTCTTTTGATAGAGTTGAGTCTAAAGCTAAAAGATTAATAAACTATCATCTACTTTCTAACTCCTTTAACCCCAATCTCTGGAGTGTTGACATTGGTGCTCATCTCTTGCTATAGGTACTACAACGGCAGGTGCTCGAGGAGTTACCCCGACCGCCACCACTGCGTCGCCTCGTAGCACAAAGGGTGCCCAGCTTTCACCATTCTGCGAATATTGAACCCAGGCTTGTTCGTTGTGAAAGTTTACTTTTTCCAGCCACAACTCTTCTTGTGGAACTCTCTGCCTTTATCTATCTTTCCTGCTGTATTTAATCCCACTCTCTTCAAGTTCTCCGTCTGCGATCACCTCAGAGATTTGCGTTAGACTTGGAATTGGGTGGGTTTTCCCATTTTTATTTTTTTTTATTTTTTTATTATTATTATTATTATTATTATTATTATTATTATTATTATTATTATTATTATTATTATTATTATTATTATTATTATTATTATTATTATTATTATTATTATTATTATTATTATTATTATTATTATTATTATTATTATTATTATACCCCTCCTTGAAAAGGACTGCCTGGTGGTTACCTGTAATATATATATATATATATATATATATATATATATATATATATATATATATATATATATATATATATATATATATATATATATATATATATATATATATATATATATATATATATATATAGCCTTATCCCAGTACAATTTCAGTAATGAAACAACCACACTGTCACCAACATACAAGCAATTCTCAAGAACTACAACAACTATGGATCAACAGTCTGGTATCCAATAACCTCCCCCTTTAATGGAAGCAAACTACCAAGAATACAAAGCACCGCCCTGCGCACAATAACATGTAGGTTGCCTAAAAACCACCCCTATCCAGCCCTAGGAACCGAACGGGGCCCCGGCCCCGGCCCCGGCCCCGGCCCCGGCCAAAAATCAGGAAAAACCGGGGTTTTCTACCAGTTAACTAAAATTTATTGCTAAATAATAGAGGGTTAAATAAAACAAAATAAAAAATCATATTTTAATTCCATTACTCCTTTGTTATAAATTGATGCAAAATATATAAACATACCTAAATATAATCAATTTTTTTTTGGTATTTACTATGATTTCAAATTAAAATTGAGGCCAAATTATAATTTTTCCGAGTTTTTAACATAAAAATATTCGAAATTTGATATATCAAACGAATTCGGAAAAGGAAATAAATATAATTGTTAAAATATTAATGTATTTATTTATTTAAAGTAAATATCTTCAAGAAAATCAAATATTTTCCGAAATCTCTTTTCAAAATTATTTATTTAATTGAATATATATATATATATATATATATATATATATATATATTTTAGAGAGAAAGCCCTTATTTTATTACAGTTATATATATATATATATATATATATATATATATATATATATATATACATATATATATACATATATATAATATATTATATATATATATATATATATATATATATATATATATATATATATATATAAGTTATTATATATATATATATATATATATTATATTATTATTATTATTATATATGTATATATATATGCCACGGATATATAGATTATTATTATATATATATATATATATATATATTTCCAAAAAAATTAATAAATGAAAACTAAATTAATTTATTGTATATATATATTAATATGTATATATATATTTCATATATATATATATTAGATATATTACTTATATTATAATGAATATATTATAAACATATATATATATATATATATATATATATATATATATATATATATATTTATATATATATAGCATACTTTTATTTTTATATATATATATATATATATATATATATATATATATATATATATATATATATATATATATATATATATATATATATATATATATATATATATATATATATATACTCTGAGACCCAGATGGCTAAGAATTCATCCTCTAACTCGTTTAATATATCCAACTATAACTTATTTCATAATTTCCGTCTGAAGGGTGGAGTATGTGCCTATGTAAACATAAACACTCCTGTAACACGTCTCGAGAATCTTGAATCTCCTAACTTCGATGTTCTGTGGCTTAAAATCTTTCTTCCTTCTACTACAATAATCTTGTGCTTCTGCTACTGTTCTCCTAACAGAACAGATTTTCACGCCTTTTTTGAATATCTTACTACTTCTCACGAGACTGTTATATCTTCTCATCCAAATACTGAGGTCCTCTATCTAGGGGATTTCAATGTACACAACACTGAATGGTTGGGATCCTCTCATACTGATTTAGGTGGGGAGGAAGCTGAATCATTCAGTATTCTCAACGATCTGGAGCAACTAATTAAAGAACCAACACACATTCCGGATCGTCCCAACTAATTCTTGAACACACTTGACCTATGTTTCACCACTAGTCCTTCTCTCTATAAATACACCACCTTCGTTCCTATCGGTAAATCTGACCACAACCTTATATCTCTAATTTTAATACTTTCTCTCCAACAGCTCCATCCTGCCCTATGCGTTTTTTCTGGCACTTTAATCGGGCTGACTGGGGGGCATTGCGTTGCTTCTACGCTAACTATAATTGGAGTGACTGCTTTGACTCTGAAGACGCTTCGGCTTCTGCCGATAAAGTGGGAGCTGTAATCGTTGATGGGATGAGCAGGTTCATTCCTTCTTCGACTAAATCTTTTTCTCCTCAAAATCCATGGTTCGATCGTGCTTGTTCTCTGGCCATTCAGGCTAGAGACAGTGCGTATCGGGTGTGGAAAAATTCTCATTCTCCTATCACTCTCGCTAATTTTCATTCAGCTAGAAATCGTTGTAGGGATACTCTTCGACGAGCAAAGCGGACTTTCATTAAACGAAAGTGCGCTGACCTCCTTGGTTCTCCTACTGACAAATCTTTCTGGCCTCTTGCCAAAAACATCTCTAACAACTTCTGTAAATCATCCTTTCCTCCTCTTATTCGCTCTGATGATTCTGTTGTTAATACTCCAACTGAAAAGGCCAATCATCTCTTTGGTCTCCTATTTTCCTCTAACTCAACCCTGGACGATTCTGGCATTCCTCTTCCTCCTCCTTCTCCTCTCAGGTGTCCTATGCCTTTGCCTGTGATTACATTTGATCGGGTGCATGGGCTTCTGAAATCTATGAACGTAAGGAAGGCGGGTGGCCCGGATGGCATTCCTCCCCGAGTTTTGAGGGAGTGTGCTTCCGTGCTGACCCCACCCCTCGTTCAACTATATTCTCTATGCCTCAATACTAGCACTTTCCTCAGTGTTGGAAGCGCGCATATGTCCAACCTATTCCGAAAAGGAAACCGCTCTGATCCTTCTAACTATCGCCCTATAGCTCTAACTTGTATTCTATCTAAGATCTTTGAAACCCTTCTCAACTCTCACTTCTTAGACCATCTGGAATCTCATTCACTTCTTTCCGATCGCCAGTACGGCTTTCGGCGCTCGAGGTCTACTGGCGATATACTTTCCTATTTAACAGATTTATGGTTTTCCGCCCTTAGGAACTACGGGGAGACTTGCGTGGTGGCGCTTGACATATCCAAAGCATTTGACCGGGTATGGCACGCGTCACTGCTCTCCAAACTCCCCTCCTTTGGGTTTCCTCCTTCTCTTTGCTTACTTATGTCTAGCTTTCTTTCAAATCGCTCAATATCGGCTATTGTTGATGGGGACTTCT